>JASDQU010380633.1:0-11158 GCA_032191745.1 Picea mariana | reverse complement strand
CTGCTTTGCTTCCTGGAGTTGGGAATCTAGTTTCTTCAACTTTGGATCTTCAGATAGTTTTTCATATATTTGTGCACTTATACTACTTAGCTATTTACATTCTAAAGAAAGTGTTTTAATCCTCTCGACTGCATTCTAAGAATTCAATTCTCACTGGTCACGCACTTCTTGTGGAGTCTGTGGTATGGTCTAAAGCTCTAATTCCACGAACCTTTGTTGAAGTTGCTGAATAATTTCATCCAGCTTCGTCACTTGGCACTTTATGGGCTCTTCGACCTTCTGCTCTAAGCCGGTCACAGAGCTAAATGCTCTATTGACTTCTTCTTCAATTCCTATCTGCTTTGCGAGCAACTGCTCTTTCTCTTTTTGGATCTTCTCCTTGTCTTCTTCAAATTTTGCTTGGAGAGCATTCTTCTCTTGTTGCATGGCTCGGTGTTGTTCAGTAAGTTCCTCATGTGCTTTATTTAGGGCCTAGGTGGCTTGCACGTTTTCTTCCTAAGCACGTCAAAGGTGTACTTCGACTGTATCAACAATCTTGCGGAGCTGAACTGATTCATCTCCTGCTTTTGTTGTTCCTTCTGGAAGAGGTGCAATAGAGGTTTCTTGGTTAGACTAGAGTGATTGATGTACTCCCTGTAGTGCGATCTCAATCTGGCTATACATTTATTCCTGCTTCACCTCCTGCTTCTCTATGATTTCCTTTGAAGCATCATTGAATGCTGAAACAATGAAATCAAAATCATCCAACGTGAGGGTAGTTCGCATCTTGGTTACAGGGGTTCTTGGTTTCTTTTTGGAGGAAGATTTCAGAGGTGAGACCTTCCTTTTCTTTGATGAGTCTTCTTCATCCTGAGGTGGTGGTATTTCGACTCTCTGGGTTTCTATACCTTCTTCATCATCACCTGCTTCTTCTAGTGTAATGGAAGCCATTCTTACATGTAGGCTTTCAACATCCTAGACTTCTTCAGTATTCTTCGTCGACGTTGCTTTCTTTGTCTTACTGGGCCCAGATGTATCTTGCGCAGTTCTGGGGCTGTCGATGTCAGACATTTCTGTGGGGTCTTTTGGAACAAAGAGGTCTCCCAACCATTCTTTGGTGATCTCTTACAAGTCTTCTTCTGTCATCTTATAATAGGACTGAAGTTGTTCTTGGTGCTCATCAGGGTGTGGGGTTAGGTATATAAAGTGGCAGTCCACGCTGAAATTTATCAGAGGTTATAATATTTGTAAAGCATTCAGGGTTATGCATGGTTCTCTCCTTATGGATGATTTCAATTGGTTATAGTACGTGTGGAAAATGACATTCGATTTCCATTTCTTTCTCATGTCGTTTGAGTACCATAATGTATTGAACTTTGCGGCTAGTGGCTCAAAGGGGTCTAGGTCCGGGAAGGTTGCGCCTTCCGGTAGCTCCCATGCAACAAAAGCGATCAGTATCAGGAGCCAAATAAAATGGAATTCATGCCCCTGATCCTGGGCTTCTCTGTAGTCAATCTCCAGTTGATTCACCAGGTACTTCGCCCAGTTCATCTGTAGTCCCTCGACGCACTTTCCTGCGAGGTCAACTACAAAGCCAGATACTTTTGTTGGTCGATTCATGTGTAACAAATTCCCTGAGATCAGTTGGCATGCGAGGCGCACCGCGCCACTTTCAATGGAAGCTACCTTGTAGCCTCTTGCGCCTTTCTCAACATTGCCATAGGCTTCTTTGATCTTCTGCGCAAGAGTGTGGTCTGTGGTCTTTCCAAAATAGTACTCATGGGGATCAGGGCCCTGCATGCTAATCCCAGTGATCCTATTGATCAGTGTCGGATCAATAGTTATGCGATGATCTAACCACATGTATCCTCTGTGGTAACTTGCTAGGAGTAGTTTTACAGAAGCATTCACCTCCTGGTGTCTGCCGAAGTGTGGTACTTTCATAACGTTGAGCAAAGTAGAATGTGCGAGGTTCATCTTCCATTGCTGATGAATGAGCTTCAAATTCTTTTCGTTATTTCTCATCAAGTACTTATACGGGGCGAGCATGATGTAAGCTTTATGGTCCCTCAGGTTGAAGTTGCAAAACTTCAACGTTGTAACCTTGTCTTGATCTGCGCGGTAGGTGAACTCCTTTCGGTAGATATGCAGTGACTAGGGTGTATTCAAAGTATCTAGGGACACTATCCCTGTTAATATCACCACTCAGAGGGGTTATGTAAGCTGGTGGGATGGATGGCACTAACTTCGTGTTGGCTATGTTGTCCTTATGCTTAGTTTTTCTTTCTGTGCTGGCTTGAGATGTTCCTACTCGAGCAGTCGAAGGGGAGGCTTGCAATCCTCTCGTTGATGATGCTTGGAATCTGGTGGACATTCTTCTTTCCGACATGGTTCTCTCAGTAATTAACTTAAGAAGGACCTCTATGACAGATTCCTCAAGTTCGGTGAGCTCGTCGGACATACGCACTTGGGAAAGATAATCGGGGTCACGATGATCTCAAAATGTTGCACTAGGATGAACAATATGGTTGCAATGATCACTATAGACAATCAATAGTTCTGCGGGCTTTGATTTATTAGATGGAAAAAGTGTTCTTTGGGCATGGCGCGGTGAGCTAAATAGGAAATTCGTCAATGATCTACTTGCAATGGGTATGAATCTTTCATGAACATTGATCCATTCGTTATGGCATGGTCCAATGGTCTGGTAGTGATATTTTAATGATTTTCTGCCCATTCGGGGTAGAAGTCGAACAGGTATATTGATCCAACGGATATATTTCTTTGCCATGGCAAAGTGCCATATGTCGATGTTCTGGTATCCGGATGAAGCTCAATTCCTATGATTTTTCCTTCTGCGAAGTTTCCTATGGAATCTTCTATAACTTTTCGATCTTGGCTCTCTTCTTACTTAGCTTCCTAACCTTCTTCCTAGTGAGCTTCATCTTGATCATCCTTTTTCCATTCTGATCCTTATCTTCTCTCGACATTGTCACTTCGCGATGCTGAGATTCTTTCTTCAGATCCAAGGGTAATACACCTTCATCATATGGATTAGGTATTTTGGTCTTTTGTGGTTCCTCTAATTCTCCTATAGCTTCGACATCCAAGCACCTAGTGTTTAATATCTTAGATCTGTTCTCTTGTTCTTCCATCAAGTAGGTGATATTTCTAGTCATAAATTCCATGAGTTCTTGCTTCTTTTGTTCTAGGGCTTCCTTTTCTTCTTTTCTTTGGATCTAGTATTTTTCAATCTAGATCTTTCCTAACAAAGTTGGAAATGGGGCATAGTCCTCAATAAATTTAATAACTTCAAATTCTTCCTCCATCGAAGCTCCATGGGTACTCATAGATATCCGGGTAATCCTGCCACATAGGGTTACCATTTTTCCTTTAAACAATCCTATTTTTCCTAGTGAAGGAACCATAGCAGGCCTTCCCAGGGTTTCCCAAGTACTTTCTGTCATAATGTTCATCCGTGTTCCCTCATCCAGATCACAGTCAATGTCGAAGTCTCCTATTCTTACTTCGATTTTATCCTTTTCTTTGAAGATCTCTGATAAAATGACATCTTTATGTTCATCCAGGGTTTCTTTCATTTTCAACAACATAATCTCTGATTCTTTCTAGGGTTCTTCTATAATCTTAGTCTCTTGATATCCTTTAGGGTTTGCTTGCTCCCTATTCAACTTTTCAAGTTTAGTAATCATTCTAGGGCAATCTAGTACTTCATGGTCCATAGCCTTACAATATAGGCAACTAGGGTTTCTCCCAGGGCATTCCTTAGCAAGATGTCCTGGTCTTCTGCAACTGTAACAAAGTGTTAATCCTCTCTTTCTCTTCAATGATCCCCATATTTTCTTATACTGTGCGCTAGGATCATAATGGATAACCTGCAAAAATTTCTTTCTAGGATCCTGCATCCATTGGTTAGTCCAAAAATTATTTCTATGCATAGGTATAACATATCTATCATTATTCTTATCAGATCTATTCATATCAAACGTTCTTTCATCTAATAATGCCCTAGTTTTCAAGCTAGGAAAAAATCTATTAAGCATACCTAAATTCATACTTTAGAAACAAAACTTTTCACCTCTTTTACTTCTACAGGGCACAAAGCTTCCAGATCTAAGAACTTTTAACTATTCTTACCTTTATCGGAGCACAGAGCTTACATATATTACTTATTTTCTTCAGTATCAACCTTTTCTTGCAGAGATGACTTCTTTCCTTTAGACCTTCCCTTCCTTCTTCAACACAGAGATTTTTAGATCAAGTGGATCACTACGCATTAGGGCATAGATCCATGCACAGAGCTTTTACAATTTCAGGACAAATATTTTCACAAAGCTTCTTCTATTCAGTTCCCAACAATCATAGTTTCAGGTCCTGGCAATGGAACCATTTTTTGGCATAGGGGAAGACCCAGGGTTTAACGCTACAACAATGCACCAACAAAACCCTAACTACCGACCCTTTCGGCAACACCTGGGAAGCAGATGAAGTCTCACCTGAGGTAGAGGCAGGGGTGGTTGCAGGACTCAGATGTTTGCAACCCTAGATGGGACACATACCTATGATTCTAATACTTAACAGAGCACTTTGGCAGTTAATATTCATCAATATTCAGTCTTATTATACTTCGCAGAGAACACAAAGCATCGCAACATTTACTTAGATCTAAGATATTTCATCACTTAGTAACAGTAAAATAAATCAGATCATGTAGATCAACACTAAGCATATTCATACATATCAGAGCTAACATTCATTCATAGCTCATAAGCACAAAGCATAAATATATCTATCTAAACACATCAAAGCACTTAGAAAAGGAAGAGACAAGCACACCAAGTTGAGGCACAAAGCACAACACAGATTTACCATGGTTCACCCCCTCCCTGGGGATACGTCCACAAAGTCTTCTTCTTTATTAATGTCTTCAATCGGTTACAACACAAAGCCTCCAAACCCTACTTCGCATAGGACATAAGATTTGCGCAGCTTGCTAGATCCTTCTTCCTTGCCTTACAACATAAAGCCTTCTACAGTCTCTCACAGGGACTTGCACTCAACTCTGCAAGTCTTACACAAATTGCACAAAGACTTACAATACTTGATCACAAAGATTCAACTCTTAGCACTTTAGCCAACTTGCACTAAGCAATCACCAAGTGCACTAAGCAACAAATTCTACTACTTCTTACATTGCCTATCTATTTATACATTACAAAAGTGGGCCTAAGCATGGGTGAACCCACGGGATGACATCCCTTCCCCATTACATTAACCCAGAATCCTAAAAGGACCCAAAAATGGGTCTAGCTTCCACGATTTCTGCTTCGTGTTGTGCTCCATCTTTGGCAAGCTGTCGAAGTCCCAAAAATGGTCAAATATGACCAAGTGTTCCTCAAAACTTGGTCAAGGGCCAAAAAAACCCCGGGTGATATTCCCAACTATCTTTCCTTACCCCGAAAAGATCTGAAAATGATTTAGTAAGGTTATCCATACCTTTTCCTCAAAAGTCCTCACTAGACATCTTGACAACTTTAAGTCGGCGCTTCAAATGAAACTTCTTGTCAATATTCCCATTCTAGTATAGACCTACCAAAGCATCATACATGTCCTTGGAAGATGTATTATCAACAATGTGAGGAATCAAATGATCATTCATGGACTCTAGAAACACTTGCTTGGTCTTGGCTTCCTTCTTCTTATGAGTTTCCATTTTTTGTTGATCAGTAGGAGATACAACCACACTCTCAACATACTCCTTGAGTTCATTTTCCTCCAACAAAAGGAGAACCCTTTCCTTCCAAGCCTGGAAGATGGTTTTCCTTTCCATGTTGTCTGCAAGCTTCAATGTATTCACCATTTTGACCTGCCCGGAATAAGAACAAGAATAACACTCTTCTAGTGTTGTAGCCCAAATATGTGTCTCAAAATGATCCCCTTCTCTTCAAATCCTAAACTTTGATACCATGTCAATTTTCACATGCAACTCTATGCGACTAATTTTTATTTCTGAAAATTGCTTCCTAGTGAGAAAACAATAAAACCCTATTTGTTATCACTCAAAAAATTTAAATTGAAAATTATTGATCGAAATTATATGCAGTGGAAAAAAAAATATCATAGATGAATCATCAATACACATGAGACACAAATTTCAATTATGTAACTTTGTTAACTTCAAAAATTCTGAGGGGAAAACCAACCCTCCCAACCAATATAATTTCACCAAAATTTGAGGACAACCTTTTCCTCCAATAACCATACAAATTAGAAAACCAAACCTCAACAATACCCCTGGAAATTTCCTCTTCCCACAAATATGAAGCAAACCACTTGTACGGCCTGCTCACATCACATGCCAACCTATATGAATCTGCTCCTGCCTAGAAAAAACTCAGTACGATATTCACCTTCCTGCAACCCACGTACATATGTAATTGTGCCCACTGCAACCTAAGTATAAGTGACTCACCTTCTTGTAACCTACGTACATGTGTCGTTCACCTTCCTACAACCTGCATCAAAGTACAAAAAACTTATATAGAAACCTCCATGTGATTATCTCTCAATGACTTCCTCTCTCCTAGGCTAGATTTTCCACCATGTGGAATTTCCCTTTTTTGAAATCACCAAGCCTCCTAGCATGAGTGTAGACTCACTTATGCTAACTCCATCTTGACACAATATGCTAATGTGACAATGACCTCTCTCCTTTATATATAAGTCCAATGAGTGAGTTTAGGAGCCCTTCATAAACTCAACAATTAATTAGAATATTTTATTCTCCTTTTGTGGGTGTGGAACCCCATCTCAAGCCCACAAAGCCCATCAACTTTCCCATGAGGTCCTAGCATCATCCCAGGATCGATTTCACTGAAATGAAAGGCTAAACTAGTGCCAATGAATATTCCCACATGCATGAAACCTAGGCCTCTTATGGGAATACCTCTCGAAGCTACAAAATCAACACATCTAGGTTTTGGGGCTTCACATAAGTGGATTTGAACCAATAACATAACACATCCCATGTAGAAAAGGCCTTTGGGGGAAATTCGAAAAAATTAGTAGTTGCCTTCCCACAAATAACCTCATACAAGTATCATTGTCATTAGAACCTATGTTATGAAAGACATTATAAAAAATAATTAAATGTTCATTAACAAATATTATTCCATTTCTTGAAAAATTGGGAAAATGATCTTTGAATTTAGGAGGAGGGGTATCTACATTTAAATTTAAAGGTGAAGGAACATGCCATGGGGCAGTATTGGTATGTTATTAAAATTGAAACAACCCATATTTTCGAATTACTTTCACTCGATTGGTTGTTGATTGAACCAGATTAAAATTACTGCATAGACTTCCAATTATTTGAAAATTTGAAGCTTGAGAGGTAGAACCCTGACTTGAACCTAAGGTTGAAGTTGTTTTTCATCTTGGTGAAAAAGATAATGAAAATATAGTGACTTCTATGTTGTTTCTTTTGTAGCTTCAGGATGTATTCCCACTACGGTCCATGGTTTCAGTCATGTGGGAATGTTCATTGACACTAGATTACTCTTTCATTTCATTGAAAATGCCCTTGGGATGAAGCTAGGGTTTCATGGGTTTGGTCATGGGCTTTGTGGGCTTGTGTTGGAGTGTCACACCCACAAAGAAGAATAAAATATTCTAATTTAATGTTGATTTTAGAAAAGGTTCCTAAACTCACTCATTGGAATCCTATATAAGGAGAGGAGAGATTCTTACAAATATCAGTGTGTCATTATGGAGTTAGTATAAGTGAGTGTGGACTTGTGCTAGGAGTTTGGAAATTCCAGCAAGGGAAATTCTAAAATTTTGGAAAATATGGTCTAGAGTTTCCCAGAGAATTTATAATTATGTTTTCATTCAAGGAAGGATTATGTTTCATCCAAGAGAGGCCACACAAATGAGGCCACATGTGTGAGAAAAGAGGATAAGTTGAGTTTCACATGTGAAGATAAGAGTACATCCACACGTGTGAAACATGTCGCATGTGTGAACATAACTATATGGATAGGTCGTACAATCGCATGTGTGACAATCAACACATGTGGGAGAGACAAAACAATCTATACATGTGATTTTTTTTGGGCATGTGAAAGTCCATACAGGCTGACATTAGTAGTCTATATAGTTTGTGATTCTGATGTCAACAAGTCGTATAGGTGATGTCAACAAGCTTTCAAATTGGGAATTTTTCCCAAGATTTTGATGAGGTTCATTTTCTGATTTTTTTGATTTTGGGAGGATTGATTTGTCCTAAGTTTTGGTAAATTTTTGAAATGTTGAGAGGGTTGATTTTTCCCTCAGAAATTTTTCAATTTGAAAATTTATAGAACATAAAATTTGTGTCTCAAGTGCATGGATGATTTATCTTGGATCTTCTTGTATTTTTTTTTTTTGATAATTTCAGTGTAAAATTGTTCAGTGATAACAACTAGGGTTTATTGTTTGAAATCACTTACAAGTAATTTTCATATATGGAATTAGTTGCATATGAAAAAATGACATGGTATCAAAGCTGAGGCTTTGAAGGAAGAGAGGGAGTCATCTCTTGAGACACATTTATTGTTGCAATTGGAGGAATAATAGAATTGTTGTCACAGATTATTTTTGTTTTGAGCAGGTCATAATGGTGAACACTCTGAAGATTGAGGACAGGTTGAAAGGGGGAACAAACTTTCGGGCCTAGAAGGTCGGGTTTCTTCTTCTGTTGGAGGAGAATTACCTCAAATATTATGTTGAGGGAGTGGTTCCAATTCCTATTGATCCATAGGAATTGGAATCTCATATAAAGAAAGAAGTGAAGCCCAAGCAGGTGTTGCTAGAATCTATGAAGGATCACCGTATTCCTCACATTTCTAAGAAGAAGTCTATTGAGGATATGCATGATGCTTTGGTGCATATGTACCAAAGTGGGAATACAAAAATGAAGTTACATTTGAAGCACCAGTTTCAATATGTTGAGATGTCCAGTGAGGACATAGTCGTTAGCTACCTTATGATGATCACTTAGATCCGTGATTAGCTTGTAGTCATTAATGAGACAATTGAGGATGCTAAGTTTGTTGAATGTAGCATTGATAGGTCTTCCTAAATATTGGGAACAATTTGTGCATGGGATTTTTGCATGAGATTAGTTACCAAGATTTGATAGACTATGGAATGATTGTATCCAGGAGGAGACTTGGTTAGAGTCCATGAATGGTAAGTAGAAGAGAATAAATGATGAGAATTAGGCCCTTCTTGCCCCTACTAGGAAGGGTAGAGGAGGAGGTTCTCCAGAGAGAGAGGCATCTCTAGATCCAAGGAGGAAGAAATACCTTAGCAAGGTCAAGTGCTTTTCTTGTCATGATTATGGTCATTATGCTTCACAATGTCCACTATGGAGGAAAGGGGGAATAAGGAAGAAGGAATCAACAACAAAGGTTAATGAGGATGTAGATAGGATTCAGAGAGAGTTATTACTAGCCTTCTCCCTTTCCGCTACATTATTGTGTAATGGTGCTTGGTTGGTGGATAGTGAATCCTTTTTCCATATGACAGGTGCATGATAGTTGTTTGAGAGTATCATAGAGACTAACTCATATATGTGTGTATATATTGGTACGGGGACTATACATGTAGTACAAAAAACTAGGATGGTATAATTCTAGCTCGAATCAGTAGAAATGTTGAGGGTGACTAATGTGCTATGGGTGCCAAAACTTAGGAGGAGTGTGCTCTTAGTATCATATATTGAGAAGAAGGGATACCATATATTGTTCCAGGATGAATAGGTGGTATTTGTGCCCAGAGAATCTAGCTTCACATCAACAATGGTTCTTGGATTTAGAGAGAGAAACCTATATATTTTGAAGGGCTAGGTTATATGATTTTTGAAAACACAAGTATTCCGATAGAGGATGAACACCTTCAGTAACCACTCACATAACCAGATCAAAGATCAACACACCGATTTTTTCACGTGGTAAAACCCTTATGGGAAAACATCCACGACCCCAACCAATGTAGCCACTTGGAGTAGTTTATTAATGCAAAAGAAAAAAGATTATAGAGATATTTTAAAAGAGAGTTTCTCACAATTGATCATCGACAAATGCTACTCCATGCTCTTTAAATAGATATCATGGACCAATCGGTTGTTAAGCCACATATCAATGGTCATTAATATTGAGGAGAGTATGAACCGTCAGATCACTCTATGTCGACAACATATTGTGACCATCGGATTTCCTAACTACAAATGCATACTAATGCATACTAAATAAACACACTAAGAAACATACTTTTACCTAACAACACATTAGACCAAGTATATCTTAACTAACTCCTAAGTGTATAAATATCCTAACATCCCCCCTCAAGAACAACTTGGGATAGGATTGAAGGATTTACAATAGTGACACAATAGGAGAAGGAAGGAGGCATTAGAGCCTATCCCCTCTCAATGAAAACTTCCTAAACTCCTAACACAGATCGAAGTTTGGAAAACTTCACTTTTGTAAGAGACTTTGTGAAAATGTCTGCAACTTGATATTTTGTAGGGAAAAAGAGCACTTCAATAACTTGATCATGAATGAGCTTTCTGATGAAGTGCATGTATAGTTCGATGTGCTTGTTGTGTTGATGTTGAACTGTGTCTTTAGTGAGATTGATGGCACTCTTATTGTCGCACCAAAGGCTAGTCGGATGATGCTGCTTGAATCCAAACTCTGAAAGGATCTGTTGAAGCCACAAGGCTTCCTGACTTGCATGTACTACTACTCGGTACTCTGCTTCGGCTGAAGAAAGTGAAATACCTTGTTGTTTCTTATAGGTCCAAGTGATAGGTCTTGAACCAAGGATTAAAACATAACCTATAGTAGACTTCTGATCATTAAGGTCATCGACCCAATCTGAATCAGTGAAACCAACCAATAAAGGAGTCCCCCCTGAACTGTAATGTATCCTAACTGAACTGTACCACGGACATAGAAAAGTATCATTTTAGTTGATTTCCAATGGCTTTCATGGGGTGTTTTCATATACTAGGAAACAAGACCAACAACAAAGGAAAGATCAGGACAGGTATGAGTCAAGTATAAGAGGCTACCAATTAACTGATGGTACAGGGTGGCATCAACTTTAGGAGAAG
>JASDQU010380631.1:0-11203 GCA_032191745.1 Picea mariana | reverse complement strand
TTCTCTATCTAGTTTTCCTATTATTTCCTATCTTGTTCATTCATTGCCCTGTTCATTTTTCTAACATGAAAATGTTGATAGTGAAGTTATGTTGTGTATTTCACATCCATGTATGTATTGAGTTGAGTGGTTTCCAGTTTATGAAGTACTACTTTTCTTTATAGGATTTTATCTTGTAATTATGAATTTGGGTTGTGTTTTCAAGCAACGAAGGCAACTTAAATCTAATGAAGTATTTTTTTTAGCTTCTTGAAAATTAAAGTATCCATTGGATATTAAATATAATGGTTGAAATTAATAGAAATCAACTAACTTTATGTCTTCAAAATTATCAAAGTAGTCACAATTGGAAGGGAAATTTCTAATATGTGGTTATTATCAAGAGGCTTAACCCAAAATTTTAGCCCCATATTCCATTGAACACTTGGTTTAACCCAAATTTTTAGCCCCATATTCATTGAACACTTTTTATTGACATATCAAATACTTACAACACTTTTGTTTATTCAATCCAAAACTTTGAGGTCTTATTTGGCCTCATATCAAGGCAAGAGACAATTTTTGTGAAATGTTTTGTTTGAAACTTAGGAAACACATGATATATTTACATGTGTTATACTAAGGGAGATTAATTCTATACTTGAGGTTAACATTAGTTCACAACATTAAATGTTTACACTGATCTTATGTTTATTTCATATTTTTGGCATAAATGTTTGTTACGTGTCCAACAAGAAATGATGAGTCCCATGCAGAATTGATGTCTAGTAGTGGAGATTGAGTTTGATATAGAATTTTCTTCGCATATTTGACTGGTGTGTTTCTCCTTTATTACTTCTTATTGAACATTTTCAAACCCGATATTACTATGCTCATTTTGAAATCAATGCATAGGAAAATAGTTGATTTGCACCCATCCTATAGTCACAAGGGACACAACAATGTGTGGGACTCGCTATGCCAGGGTTGAGGATGCTTTGTCTCTACCTACAAAAGTTTATAGCACAAATTAAAAGAACCTGAGAATATTGACATAGGCGGTGTACTAATTGATCTGCATCGCCTCTTTGAAGAAGAAGATACCCGCAAACTGTTGAAGGAGCATCGAACAATAATAGAGATGGACCAACCCAAGCCACATATTGGTTGTCTTTGAATTATCAAGTACCTATAACCAATTTTAATATTTTTGGTTTGATTTCTAATTTTCATGAATTTAGAGCAAGTGGATGTAATGGTTATAGTAGTGATCCGAAATGGATCCAGGAAGGCCTAAAAATTAAGGTTCTTGGAATTAGACGAAACCAACGCCATTGCATCTGGATCATTGCATTGTTTCCGACCATATAATTCTTTGTTCGCAAATGGACGTCGTATGTGAAAGTTATTGCGTTCTGATCAATTTTTCGAACAGGCAAAAAGTCAAATTGGTCAAATTCAAAAGGACGTATTATTGAAGTCAGCAATATGATGGGTGATGTCAGCAAGGAAATGTGACAGCACCAGGAGGTGACATGTGTCACTCTATTTTGGCATTTTCAGGCTGAGTTGGACTAGTACGGAATTGACATGTGGCAGTGTACGAACGTGACATGTGGCAGTCCGTACACGATGTGCCTGAATGACATGATGAAACATGGTACGAACGACAGGTGGTTGTACAGATGTTGACATGGCAAGGTGATTGGTTTGTATGGAAGATGATGTGGCAGGGTGACTGGGTTGTATGAATGTTGACATGGAAACCGACTAGACAAGTGACGTGGTTGCACGGTGGTCATGTGGCAGATGACTATGCATGTTGACTATATGCTGATTGGGTGTTAATTGTATGATGACTTGATGGTACGGGCCAATCCAAAGGTGATACGTGGCCCAATCACAGGACACCACATGGCACCCCAGATTTGGCCAATGTGGGTCGGTTCAAAAAATTGCTTTTCCTCCGCAAGTTTTGAACCCATGACCTCTAGTTACACCAACGAACTAACAAACTTGGCCTAGCCGAAAGGGCGTGTTTGTTTCTTGTATATATATTTAAAGTGATATGAAGCAGAAGTTTAGGGGATAAGATTGGTCAACGAGGGGGCTAGCCCGACCAGCTAGGGCCTATGACCAGGAGAAAAGGACCGATGGCACGGGGTTAGGACTGGTGCCTAGACACATGGCCACACACATAGGACTCAGAGTTGGATGAAAAGGGGCTTGACCAGAGGAATAGGGCGCCAACGTTCAACGCTTGGCCATATTTTGTTTCCATGTGACCTGGAGCCCGAGACAGAGAGGCTCACACACATTATTTTCAATTTGTAGGTTATCAAACTACATTGTATGGTTTTTAGTGATTTTTAATGCTGATTTTGGTGATTTTTTCCCAAAATTGAGGATCTGGGGTCCTTTTTGAGGCCAGATCTTGGGAGGGAGTTGGCAGGAGAACCACAACTCCACATCTATAAGAATCAAAGGTTTTATTGATAGAAAAACAAGTTCATAAGAGGAGAAATGTTGAATATTTTTAAAGCCAAATCCATTTTTTTGCAGGGAAGCCATTGATGAGGGAGACTTTGTGGGCCAATTTCGGGAGCTACGCTCAACCTTTTTCAGTGTTGTCTGTTGTGTTGGATTCTTGAGGTCAAGAAAAACACAACCATACCATTTTGTAATCATTTTGACACTTTTCTGATGTACGTTTGAAGCATTTAAGAGAGAATAAGAAAGCCTCACCCACTGAGACAAAGACTCGGAGACGTAGGCAATCTTGCCGAACTCCATTAACAACTTTTTTTTTTATGGTTTGTTGTTCTTTGTGCTTACATTTTGATATGCATTTTTTTATTATGGATGATATAATATCACATTAAGTTATTCTTCTTTCATTAATTCCTCATTGGTAAATGAACACATGCTCAAAACTTAGACAAGTCTTTAAAGATCTATTTCGGATCAAATGGTATCAGAGCAGGTTGATGGTTGGTTTTTGAGTTTGCATGATTACTATGGAAAATCTAAGTCATGGTGAAGGAGAGCTTGTAGAAGGGGATCCTCATATTGGATCGAGAAAGAGGACTTCTTAAAGTGAGGAGATGGCATCATAAGAAGGAATGTCTCAGAATGAGATTGAGATGCAAAAGAATTTATTCGCCATGTATGAGATGGTAAAGGTATTATATGAAGGAGAGGATCCTCCTAAACCTCCTCCTTCACCTCCTTCTTCTCCATCAACTTCTTCTTCTTCAAGTAGAAGTTCAAAATCCACCGCAAGAAAACATTCCCATAAACATAAACATCATATGCCTTTACTTAAGATTGATGTGAAATTTTCATTGCCCATGTATGATGGTGATGTTAATGCTGAGAGACTTGATAATTGGGTCAGACAGATGGAAGTTTATTGAAGTTTGTGATGCAGGAGCATCACTACAGAAGAACGAATGGAGAATAACTAGGCAAACTAGCGCACATCTTGAAGAAGTTTAAATTTTGAAGAATGTGTATCACACAAATATTTTGAAAAGAGATTGCAATTAAAGAACATATTAAATGTTGTAGAGATGGATGGTTCATGAAGACATCAAAGAATGTATTTTCTTTTAAAATAGTCAATTGTAGTACATATTCGATGTGTTTGATATGATATGTCTATCACAAATATTTGTTGTAATAAATTCTAAGTAGTTGATAGCTTTTAACTTGACAGGATAGCTTTACAGTCATTGGAGGGAAGAACTCGAAGAGCCCTCTTGTATAAAGTTTTGTATTGTTTCCCAGTAGAGGTTGTTGGCACTCTAGTTATCGAGAGTTATCGCCATTGTAGAAGAGAGCTGAGATCTACCGAGAAGTAGTGTATGAAGATATGTATATTTCAATTGAATGAATATGAAAGAGGAGCATTGTCCCAAATGTATGTTGTTGATGCATCTATCTAAATGAATGAATGGTAGAGTTTCAATTTATTTTCAATTCTCTATTATTTCTTGTTCTTGTGCTTATGAATGCACTTACATGGCTAGATGTATGAATATGTGAGATTTTAAATAAGTTTCAATTTTTTCTCTTCTAAGATCAACTGCAAGTGTGCATAGTGTCCGCAAGGAGTGCGTTGACAGAGTCTATATCAACTCATAGATCATAAGAGATAATGTGAATTTTATAGGTACAAGGAGTGCATAGTGTGTGCAATGTGTGCATGACAGGGTCCATTTTGACTCAGAAAATTCTAGAGAGGTATCTTCTAGGAGAATTTATGGGAAATGAGTATGTGAATGAGTATTCTGACTTAGAAGCTCAAGAGGAGTGGTTGAATTTGTCCATGGATGGTTGGAGTTACAGAAGGGAACATGTTGCAAGGCGTGCACTATCTAAATTTAGACTAAGTGTAGAAAGGAGTATTCTAAGTAGACAATAGTTCAAGAACGAACAAGCTCAGGAGGGAGAATGATGAGAAATATTCTAAGGAAGAAGTCCTTTTAGATTTCTCCAATTTATCAAAGCGAGATTCATCCAGGAGGGATTGGAATCATTCCAGATCATCATATCTCAGAGGAGTTGCATGAAGGACAAACGTGAGGTATTTCGTGGGTCGTAGTTCGAGACACTTGAAACATAGAAAGGTGAGATCGCCGAAGTCACGAACTCGCAAGGTGAATCTTAATTGTCAGCTCTGAAGAGGCACATGGCAGTGGATTAAGGAATCCAAAAGTTAGGGGTTCAGAGGAAGTAAGGGTGGAACAAGTGAAGTTTCATGAAGTCGTGAAGCCTGAAGCATAGCTAGACCGTCAAATATAGGGAGACACATGGAAGACACCCATGATTTCAGAGGAAGTTGTTTTGGAAATAAACATAGGAGGAGATTGTATTATTGTCGAAGCTTGAAGTGGCAAAGGGCTGGACGATGGCATATCTCGTGGTCACATAGCGGAGAAAGAGACAAGCAAAAGACTACTACTCATGAATCGATGTCGCCAAGCATCGGAGAGAAGAGTTGTAAGTGGTCTGAACTTACACATGACATAAAGGGGACTAGTGTGAGTGTGTAAATCGCTTAGGTTCTGTTGAAGGCCCCAAGAACCAATTTGGTTTGGAGAGTTGAAGATCCAAGGCTGGGAGGTCACAAAATCCCTAGGAGAGAAGCGGGTTGTGTGTGTACACTAGAGTGGTATTAGAGCGGATATAGAATTAATTATGTAGGTAAAGGAGACATAGAAGTAGGATGGTATCATTGAGTGGTATTAGATACGTTAGCACAATTCTACCCAGGAGACATGGAGAGCCGCCTGTAGCAAATAGAGCTATGGAAAGAGATATGAGAGAACTCAGAGAAAGGTTGGATGTGATGGAAACAAAACAAAGGAGAAAACCTGATACTGGAGACATCAACGATGTAGAAAAGGAGGAAGGGGAATTCAAAGAAGCTATAGCGGAGCATGTTGCAAAGGAGTGCTTGCTAAAAGTGGTTGTTAAGTTGGGAGCTAGAGAAAAGATAGACATCCCGATGTATGAAGAAAATTTAAAGGTCAAAGAATTGCTTGATTGGGTACGAGAAATGCACAAGTATTTCGACTATGAAGATGTTGATGAAGAGAAAAATGTGAAACATGTTGTCACTAGGTTGAAAGGACATGCAACACTATGGTGGGATAAATTGTTGGCTGACAGGAGAAGAAAAGGAAAAATAAAGATTAAGATTTGGGATCGAATGGCAGCCAAGCTAAAGGAGAAATTCATACACAAGGACTATCATATAAATCTGTTCAGGAGGTTGTAGAACATGAGACAAAACGAGATGACCTTGAAGGAGAACACATAGGACTTTTATAGACTAAACATCAGGGTTGGACAAAAGGAGAGAGACAAGGAAAAAGATTCAAGGTATATCAACAGCCTGAGATATGAAATCCAGGATGAAATCAACATGATAATAGTAAGGACAGTAAAGGATGCGTACCAGATTGCACCCAAGGCAAGGGATAAGTTGGCCAGGAAGCAAAGTCAACAAAACAAAGGTAGAATCTTAAATAGAGGCAAATAAGTTTCCCATGACAAGACACATAATCCGAAAGGTGAGGCAGAGAAACCACATAGTCACTCTAAGAGAGGAGGAGGTTGTCGAGGAAGGTAGAGTGGTGGCAGAAAATATTTCACTAAAGGAAGAGTAAGAGGTAGTTGAGGTGAGATAAAGTGTTATGCTCATGGAAAGATAGGACACATGTCTTGGGAATGTCCTGAGAGGAAGAAAGAAGGAGGCGAAGCTCAAATTTCAGAGGTGCATAAGCGATATGTTGAGGAAGAAGGTGCAGAAGATGGGAGATATTTGATGATGAAAAAAGTTCTCTTAAAGACAGAGCCAGAAGTTGAACAACCGGTGCAGAGGAAAATTTTGTTCATGACAACTTCCAAGACTAAAGACAGAGTATGCAAGGTGATAATTGACAGTGGGAGCACTGATAATTTAGTATCCACAGAGATGGTGGAGAAGTTGGAGATGGAGATGACCATACATCCAACGTCCTATAAAGTCTCATGGTTGCAGAAAGGTCATCAGGTAATAGGGTGGAATCATGAAGGTGGGTTACACTTTCGTGACAATCGGGTCTCCAAAATTTCGAAAATCATTTTTTTGACCAAACTAATTTTTTTTCGGTCAAATCTTTGAACGTCAAATGTAATGACACCCTGAAGATGCCCTCGATTTCCATGTACAATTTTGGTTGGATGGATATTTTTTCATCCGATAACATCTTTTCGGCCGAAAGATATTCCGACAAAAATAATGTTTCGGCTGAAAAGTTCTTTCGGCCAAAACATTATTTCGCCTGAAACATCTTTCGGCTGAACAAATGTTTATATATTACCCTCACATTGAGTTCATAGCTTGTTTTGTGGAGAGTGTTTGGTGTTCTTGGTGTTTGTTGTTATTGTTGGCATTTGTTGCAGGAGTTTGCTACGAGCGGATGGGTGGTGGATGTTGGAGAAGCGGTGTAGTTGTAGACGTTGGAGCAGTGGGCATATTTCAGGTATGTTTATATTATAGTTATAATTTACAAGAGAATTATAATTTAGAATAGAATTAGATTTTAGATTAGAATTTAAATTAGATTAGAATTTATATTTTTAAATTAGGATTTAATTTTTTTTTTTTTAGATTGTTGACAGAGTCATATTCATCCCTGTCCATGTACACGTATAAGCCAGAATTTGGGCCTGTAACTATACATGGATAGGGATGACTATGGCCCTGCCCATAATGTTTAAATGTGTATAAATTTTAAAGTTTAGAACAAAGCCAAAGTTACATTATAATTTAGATTAGAATTAGAATTAAGGTTTTTAAATTATGATTTAAATTTTTTATTTAGATTGCTTTCGGCCCTGTCAATTTATAATATACCTTTAACGCCCTTTAGGTACCCTATGTGTAACAACCCTCCTTGTTACGATGACAACTCTTTAACAGGTGAATTTTTTTTTTTTTTTTAAGGTGTGTGCGCGCGTGTAAAGAGGAAGCAGACACACTTGACTCTACGTCGCCACTCGACAACCAACAAGACGCGACCATTATGATCACAACAAGAATACAAGGTGCACAAAAACTAGCTGCAAGCAGTAACGACAAACGATATAAGGCGCACAATAAGTAACTTCAACAAGGAACGACATACTGGGTTATGTGCCGTACAATCACATATGGAAGAATCCATAGTAGTGGAATTCACTATTTCTGCACAGGAAAGCATGGCGTTTAATCTTAGTTCTCTGCTCTGGAGAGAGAGAAGGTCAAATAGGCTCCTGGCTGACTGCTTAGGTAGAAACTAGTAATCTTCGTCAGGTGTGTCGCAAGAGTGGAAACCCTACCTTTAAAGGGCCCGAGACTCTTGATACGACTACAACATAATCACACACAGACTTAAATACTAGGCTACAATGAGGTGTCTACATCCCACCCAACACGACTCACCCCCTATTCAAATGACTCATCCAGGTACAACAATAAATAAACGCACGACCACCACCTCTATGGAAGGCGCAGGGCAGAAGGATTCAGACAACGCCCAACAAGCTTAGCATTATTTAATGAACAAGAAACCTCATTTACCAACTCATAATACTCTATGATGCTTAGTTCAAGGAACCTCATACTTTATAAATCATCATTAACCAAAGATTCAATAGCCTTATTATAAGACCCCAAAGCCATTATTTTCATATGATATCCGACACTAAAATTACATTTTATTTCATAAGGTCATACATTAACCTTGCATAACTCAGTGATATATTGCGATGTCATCACTCCTTACACATCACCATGACATTAAATTACCGTAAGGTACCAAGGCCATAACACCATGTTACCATAACTTTGCAAATTAGATATCAATCAACATTACAATTATAGGTTAACTAACCCTAACAATACCTTTTATTAATTACAAGAACATTGCTGGACGTAATTCAAGACTATATATTAAAACTTCATTCCCCTATAATTTGCAGCCACCACCTAGTACAAAGAAGTTTCCTTCCTCAATTGAGTACATGAAGCAATTCCTTCTCTAATTGAGAACATAACGCAATTCCTCATTCCATAGTAATAAACATGATAATTTATTATGATTAGTGGAAGTACTACTTGCCCTGCTATAATAATCAAAACTTAATCGTTTCGTACCATTCCTAACCTTATGATAATGGTAAATTAAAGGACATCATTATTAAGGGAAATGAAGGAATGAGACATTACTAAGGAAAGAACCAAATAACATTCTAAATAAGAACTAATATAATATTACTAAAATAAATGAAAACTAAAATAACATTATTAAATAAAAACTAAAATAACCTTACTAAGTAAAGAAACTAAAGTAACATTACTAAATAAAGAAACTAAAATATATTAAGGTGTGAGAACATTATAACTATAGTTCATCATAGTAGCCTGGAAATTGGTTACTACATTTAACATGGCATTACTTGACATTCCATAAAGCAACACTAACGGTGAGAATATGCGACCCAACCACTATACTACCAAAATTAAAACTTGGCAGAGAGAAACTTGCGGTTATGCGCGCAGGCCAGAAATCAAGGCAACCATACTAACTAGAAGGCGAACATCCATGAAATACAAGTTGGAAACAAGGCAGTGATGCTATAGCTGTTAACCATAACCGACATTTATGCAAATCAACTGATAAGGCATTTAGAATAGTAAAGAGGCAGTTAATAGAGCATTCAGAAATAATAAAGACGCAATTAAAGAGGCATAGGAATATTTACTAAAAATTTACTGAACTTGAAGAATTATATCGACAACTGGGAAGGGAAGAGCTAAACCCGAGGTGGTAAAAGCACGCTAAGGCAGTTTCTTAAAGTCACCGCAATCATGGGTATAGGTGGCCAGCCCAAGCAACGCATTAAGTATTCAATTGTCAGGAACACATGCAGGGAACGGTGACCAGCCGTGGATAAACCACCGATTGAAAATCAAGGTTATACCGCACTCCAGCTCACAGTCCTCTCAAGGCGGAGCTCACTGCCTCTATGCACACACACTGTCATGGCTTTCAACAAAAACACAGTCAAGTTTTGAAGGGGAATATTTCTGGGCATAAAACAGCGTAATCAGTCACGAGTACAGGCAAAACGTGGTCATACAAATGGCGAATCAACACAGTTTGAGGAAAAACAAATGGGGTCATCAACCACAAATCAAACACGGTTGGAAGGCAACTCAGGGTCAGGTAGTCGGTAACCTCTGATGCATTTCTAGGGCAGGCGTGTACAGGAACGCACACCATAAGGCCGTTCATTGTTATCCGTCATTAAAGGATGCAAGGTTGTGCTCAATGCAAAAGAAGGACTACGTGTAGCTGTAATCACGAAAAGGGAAAACACTGACAGGGCCCACCAGAATGGACGCCATTGATTTGCAGAGATTTTTCTTTTTCTTGGACACCCGTGAAACTGATATAAACCCTAGACGCAAATTTACTTTTTATTTTTTTTATTTTTAAAACAGTCGATGCACTGAGATAAACAACAGCGTAGAGAACAAATGCTGAGTTCGAGTGCGCTAATCTGCGGGGTCAATACATAATGACAACAAGCCTGGGTTAAGTGGCTAATGTTTTTCCAGAAGTTGAAGGGAAAATGATAATCGGGTTTAGAACCATCATATCCACAAGACAACCAGACTGACACAAATCGATAAGTCACTGCGGGCTGCCCGATTGGTTAAAAATGCCTATTACCAGAGGGTAAATAACCTTGGCCCTAAAAACATAAATTTGCCTTGGATTAAAAATAAATCAGGACAATTTCCAGCACGCCAGAATATATAATACGATTTATCATTTCAAACTTCAAATGCAGACAGATCTTAATATCGAGAGTAATTTCAGAAAGCCATGAATAATATACAAGTGGTCATTTTAACTTTACAATGCAAACAGATCTTAATATCTGGAGAAATTTCAGAAATCCATGATTAAAATAGGATTGATCCTTTAACATACTTCTAATCTACTAAATACAAATCATATCATTGCCTTGTTGCTTGTTGCAAAAGACTTTGCGCCCTGTGTTGCTCCTGCTCCGCGCTGCTCCCACTTGTCGACTGTAGATACTACACCGATACGTACCAACCAATCGCTAGGGGTACTCTTCTTCCCCCTTAGCCCCCCGAGCCGCAAAGGGGCCACACACAGTCCAAATGGTATACCTACCTTCCCAGCTCGCCTCCACGACTGAGCTACCACTCTATTACAAGCTGAGAAATTCCCAACTCCTCAGAAGCAATCGGTCCAATCCCCATTTCGGCAGCATAACAATGCCTAACAACCCATTCCCCTCTCTTCCTCATCTACCTTTCTTTTAGAGAGTTTTGAGACCCCCCCTTGCCCTAATTCACATTTAACTCAAGTTTTAATGAAAACCCCTAAAAATTCTCTGTCTTACAAGTGTCACTCATCCCCCATGTTTCTCCAAAATTATATTCTTTAACTTATTAATTGTCTATGTTTCATTTATTACTTAATTTCCCTATTTTCATTAATCCCTTCTCTTTTTTTTTTAAACCAAAAAGTAAATGCGCTAATTAATATTTTCATTTTATTTTTAAATTCGTAACTTTTTATTAATGGTAGAGGCGGTAGGGACTAATAAATTAACAGAAAGAGAATCCATTATTAATTTTCTTTATTCT
>JASDQU010380630.1:0-11203 GCA_032191745.1 Picea mariana | reverse complement strand
TGTGATAGCATGGTCTTATTGTAGACAACATATTCATGGCTAAATCAAATCATTTAGACATTTGTTCTTCAGAGGTGTTGATCTATATTTGATAGTCTGTGTAGACTTGTCTTTTTATGAATTAATTTTCATGACTAATAAAGGCTATTGTGCAGAGTCGAGTGGGAAACAATATGTGGCAAGCTGATCCAGCTTTTAGAGTTCAGTTTTGGTTTTCTGTCAGAGGTCCTTTTGTATGTTCCATCGGGGATTTCTACGTTTGACTTTGGTCCAAGATTTTTGTGTGAAGTTTTTTAAAGACAATGACTCTTTGGTGAATTGGAATGAAATAAAGGATTGATTTATGATGTCTCATATATCTTGAATATCATCTTGGTGTCTCTACTTATGTTCTTACATTTTTTTCAACAATTGATATGTTCAGAAAAATACATAAAAAGTGAATTTCCAGCAAGCTTTTGTTGACAAAAGACTAGCCTAAGCACTTTCATTTAATACTTGTGATTTAGGATATATATTTTTGTTGGCTATAAATATAGGGTAATATTCCTGTCTACTTTACTTTAGCCAAGTAAAGTATGAAAATGCTTGAGTAAGATCGATTCATATCTTTTCCTCAACAAAGGGGATTACAAAAAAAATTATAGATCCAAAAGTGTTAAGAGAGGGAAGGGATATGATGATGCCCCTTCTACAGAAGAAAAAACCTCTACGGATGAAGGAGGGGATGTGTACTTGGATTCTTCAAGCACACATGCAAATCATGAGGCATGATTGGTTGATTTAGGTGCATCCTTTCATATGACCCCTCACAAGGAGTGATTCTGCGAGTATGAAAGGTTTGATGGGGGTGATATTTTTCTAGGAGAAGACTTGACAACCAAAATTGTATGAAGAAGAAAAGTCAAGTTGAATCTCATGGATGGAAGAATTAGAACACTCTCTGATGTTCTGCACATCCCGTGATTGGTCAGGAATTTGATTTATGTAAGTAAGATGGACGATGCAAGTGTAAAAACAATGTTTGAAAAGGAAACTTGTAGGATGGTTTGAGAAGAAATGGTGTTGTCAAGGGGAGTTTGGATTGGAACTATGTAGAATCTGCTGGGAAGAACTATTAGAGATGGGTGCAACAATTTTGTTGTTCCTTAGATTGGAGTTGAAGAAGGAAAAAATGTTGCAATCTCTAGAGAAAAGACTATGTTGTGGAATCAAAGACTGGGGAATATCAAAGAGAAGGGCCTTTGAGTAATACATGGTAAAGGTATGTTTAATTTCTCTCTGGATATTGATTTATGTGAACATTTCTTGTATGGGAAGTAGAATTGGGTAAGATTATTCTCTGTTGCTACGAGGGCATGGGGAATTTTATAGTTGGTGCAAAATGATGTGTTTGGACTTGTGAAAATTCCATCACTAGGTAAATATATGTATTATGTCTCATTTATAGATGAATTCTCAAGAAACACATGGATTTATTTCCTCGGGAGGAAATATGAAGTCTTTGAAAAATTTAAAAAGTTTAAGGCTCTTGTAGAAAATTAGACATAGAATAAAATTAAGGTGTTGAGGATGGATAATGGTGGAGAATTATGTGGGAATGAATTTGAGGAATTCGGTAAGATTTGTGGTATAGAAAGGCATAAGACTACTCCATACACACCTTAGTAGAATGGAGTCGCAGAAAGGATGAATAAGACGTTGATGAAAAAATCAAGGAGTATGCTCAGTGGTGTAGAGTTAGGACATGAATTATGGGCAGTGGTAGCAGATATTGCTTGTTATTTGGTAAATCAATCACCTTCAACAGTCTTGTATGACAAGACTCCACACAAGGTATGGAATGGAAAGAAACCCTCTCTTACCATATGAGGGTGTTTTGTTGTGATGCTTATGTACACAGTCTAAAGGAAAACAAGTGTAAGCTAGATAAAAAGGATGACAGTGTATCTTTATTGGCTATAAATATGGTTTGAAAGGTTATAATATTTGGAACCCATAAACTAAGAAGGTAGTGTATAGTCGAGATGTGGTATTTAGAGAAATCAAAGATGTTGTCAAACATGAAGTCCTACCAAGGGAGGAAGAACTAGAGAAAATAGAGTTTGAATTGAAGGATAATGAGTCAGACTCTATAGAAGAACAAGAATCAAAAGAAGAAGGGCCTCATACTTCAATACTAAGGAGATCGATTCGAGAAAGAAGGAAACCAAAAAGGTAAAATCCATCTGATTTTCGTTCAAATTTTGCTTTGTTTATTACTAATGATGATCCTAGAACTATTAGGGAGGCAGTGGATTCAAAGGATGGAAAATTGTGGAAAAAGGCCATGGTTGAATAAATGGCAGTCTTGGACAAGAATGAGGCATGGGAGCTAGTAGAGTTTTCAACTGGAATAAATCCCATTGGTAGCAAATGGGTGTTTAAGAAGAAGTTGAATGCAAAAGGAAAAGTGGAGAAATACAAATCTTGGTTAGTAGAAAAAGGTTATTCCTAGGTAGAGGGAATTGACTTTGGTGAAATTTTTTCTCATGTTGCCAAGTTAACCTTTGTTATATTTATTTTATATGTTGTTTTTTCTTTTGAATTTGAAGTAGAACACGTGGATGTGAAGAAAACATTCCTAAATGGGGATCTGGAAGAAGAAATCTACACACAAAGCAGCCATAAAGCTTTGCAATGAATGGAAATAAAGAGCTAGTATGCAGGATGAAAAACTCCATGTATGGGTTAACTGAGGATGTAGTATCAAAAATTTGATACTTATATATTGGGACTTGGCTTCACAAGGAGAAAATCCCATCACCGTGTGTATTTCAAATTAGTCGGTGATCATCTTATTTATTTGGTCTTGTATGTGGATGATATGTTGTTGATAGGAAACAACAAGGAAAATATCAAGGATGTGAAAACTCAGTTGTCCTCTAAATTTGACATAAAATATATTAATGTTGAAAACTTTGTTTTGGGAATGGAAATTAAAAGAGATCAGGAAAACAAGAAACTTTGGTTGAATAAGAGAAAATATGTTGAGTAAATATTTCATAGGCTTAATTTGCAAGAATGTAGACTGGTCAAGGTCCCTATTTCTGTAGGTGTACATTTATTTGCAGATTAGTGTCCCAAGACACAAGGAGAGGAAGAGGACATGTCCCATGTTCTATATGCTAGTGTGGTTGGTAGTTTGATGTATGCAATGGTATGTATTATACCGTACATTGCACATGCAATGGGAGTTTTGAGCAGGTATATGTCAAAATTAGGAAAGGAGCACTGGGAAATAATAAATAGGTTTTACAGGTATTTGCATGGCACTACTAGTTATGGATTATGGTACCAAGGAAAACTAGTATTGGACAGAGTGTTGGACATACATTGCTTTGTTGATGTCGACTGAGTTGGAGATATAGATCAAAAAATATCTATAAGTGGGTATGTTTTGAACCTATTTGGAGGAGCAATCAGTTGAATGAGAAAAATATAGTCTGTAGTGTCACTCTCAACTACAGAATCTAAATACATGGAAACCATTCATGAAAGCAAGGAAATAGTATGGTTACAAAGATTTTGTTTAGGTATTGGGTTGGTATAACAAGTTGTAAGGACAAATTGTGACATTCAAAGTGAAATATTCCTAGTGAGGAACCCAACTTTTCATTCTAAGACAAAGCATAACGATGTTTATTATCATTTTTTCAGAGACATGGTTGAAGAGAAGAAGGTGTTGCTAGTGAAGGTGGACACTTTGGAGAATGTTACATATTAGTTAACAAAATCTATGAGCAGTGAGAAGTTCTCTTTGTATAAAGAACCGATGGATTTTATGCCTTGTATTGTTGATGATGAAAGCATGTGCCCTCTTTCTGAAAAGAAAACAACAAGTGGGAGAATGTTGAGTATGTGTTGTATTCTTTGCATGACTGTAGGTTCCCCTATAGAAAAAAAAATGTAGGGGTTTATTCGCCAATTCTTTGAGCAGTTTTTCAACTTTGGAAAGGGAATTTTTTCTCCTAAGGTGGTGTTGACCAACAATTCTTGATAAAATCTTTTGTATACCTCCATGTATAGTTCATTCCTATAATTCCTCCATACTTAGAAAATAAAAATAAAAATAAATAAACAAGATTTAGAGACCATTGTGGGTTCCTAACGCATTACATTACTACTCCAAAGTTTTCCATCTTACATAACACTATATTTAACTTTCATGACCTCCATCCTGCACTATTCACACTTAGATTTTTTTTGAATATGTTCATCCCTCCATAGGTGTGAAGCATCATTCCTTTCACTCTGGTACCCCACTATCCTGCTTATCTGTGGTCTTGTGATCCTGATCATCCTCTATCACACCGTCCCATCGTCTTGCTCATCCCATGATCCCGATCATCCACTATCTCGTTGTCTCACTCGTCCATCCTCCTGATCGACCACCATCCCACAAACCCTCTACCCCGCGACACTAAAACACTTTACACCCTTTCCCATTCACGTTTCTCAACCTCCATTAAATCACTCTTTCCTTAAGTTAATACCAATTGTATGTTGTTAGTACAATTATTAGTAACGAGATTCTCGAGGAAACCTTCTATAAATGTTAGTATGAGATATCATTTAAATCCTTGAATTGAGAGCTTTTGAACGTGTTAAAACAAAACAAGTGTTTTTTGATGCTGGCAACTTGAAGAAATATTGTTAAGTCTGTCACCTTGGTTAATATGTCAGCTCGAAGAAAATAAAATTTTGAAGAGACACTGTAAATGTTTCGGGACGAGAAGATCAAATATTTCAGCGATCACATGCTTACTGGTGGTATTTCGAGTTACCACCACCAAAGAATAATTTGAATAATATCTGGATATCTAAAATCTCATCAGTAGGGTGTGTACTAGGGTATACGACTTCAAGGAATTGATTTTGTGGTGTGTTGATAAGTTTTATAAGGAAACAAGAATCATTCAATTACAAGGAGAAACACATATTTCTTTAGCCCCCTCTACTTTTAAAAGAATGCTCAGACTCCCGAAACCAACCATGGTTCTCAATAGTGCTAAATTCAGGGAATTTGTTAAGAAAAAAATGAAGGAACAAAACTTTTATAGAGCTACCTTGAAGATCCATCAATTTTTCTTGAAGACTTCTCCAATATTCAGGTATGTTCACTGGAGTATCCCTTCAGAGAAGCAACATGGTTATTTTCCAAGATAACCAGACAAGATTCCACAACTAGCGTCCCCAAGATTGATTTATATATTGCATTGTTCAAATGAGAATTCCATTTTCGACCGGTCAAGGATTATTTCGAGTGAATTATCCTTCAAGCTTGGAAAATTTCACAAAAGTAAAAGATTCTACATGTCTTCTTATTTGATTTTCGTTGCGACTTATTGTCACGTGTTCAAGGACACACCCATGTCCAAAAAATTTAACTATAAAATTTACCTTCTACAAGTGTGGTACCCTACACTCTGGAAGCAAAAAGTTGCATACAATTTTTATGAGGTACACAATGATTTTGTTTCTTCTTTAAAAATATTAATTTATGGTCCTAATACATCGAAGTTGTCGTTGGAGGATGCATCCTTCCTAGTCGAAAAGGGAAGCTTCGAATCTGTGGATTATTTTAGTATCATCGGACTTTATTTCTCACATGAAAATCCTTCACTTCTACCCTTTTATATTTCTGAAAAATTGTTCATAGTTGAAGTATGTAAACAATACAAGTTTTGGCACACTTTTTTAATGAAAAAAGGAAAAATCTATTTATCTACTTACCATGGAATATTGGGGGAATTACCGTGAAAAGTATTGCCCATTTAGATGAAAATTCAACTCATTGTGATTTATTTAACCACAAACAAGCTAATGAGATCAAAGGTTTTGACCCTAACCAACTATTCATGACCCACATGACATCAATGGGATACATCATGGCGTTTGCCAAGACATTTTTATTTAGAGAAGGAGAATACGACAATCAAAATATTCAAGGGTTGTCTAATGAAAAAGGGAAAGATGATATTGAGACCATGGATAGTACCAATGACCATCACATACAACAAGGACATGTTACAAATGAAATAATTTCTTGGTCCCCGAACATTTCCCAAAATAGCGGTTCAACCAAAGGAAAACCCCAAAATCCAATCCAAGAACATAACAAGTCTTCAATTGATAATTCTGATGATGGAGGAGACCAAAACCCTCTAAACATAAATCTTGATAAGTCACACACACTCCTCATTTCTAGTAAAATAAAAAAGAGATACAAACAAAGAGGTGAAAGATGAAGTAGTACCTAAAAATGAAATTGGTCCAGAAGATATGGAGCTTGACATGAATGTTGAAGAGATAGAGGTTGCAGGTGAGGAACAAAGACTACTCAAGAGAAGAATAGTCATAAGATAATTGTCTACCCAAGAGTCCATTGTATTTGAAGAAGAGTTCCTTACCCTGCATCGTGTTGTATTCAATAGAAACTCTAGAAAATTAATCATTGAAAAAGTAAATTCAAAGAATAATAAAATTCATGAGAAGTGGAATTCATAACTTGATTTTCATGGGGTTCCATACTATAAAGTCATGGAATTCCATGAGGCCACATGGGAAGCCTTAAAATATTCAATTGGAGATTTAGAAAATGAGAATGCAATTTTGAAGGAAAAAGTAAGAGAATGAGAAAGTTCCTTGATGCCACCACCTTTGTTTATCATTCCCATCACCACTATACAACCATTGAAGACTCTGGAAGATATACCAAAATAGAGGCCGAGATTGAAAGGAATGTCAAGTTTATTAGTCGTCGTCAAGAAATATGTTGGTGACAACATATAGAAAATAATCTCTTTGATTCTTGAAACTTGGGAGTTGGCAACCAACTTAGTCTCTTTGGGTTCGAGGATCACACACTTTAGGAAATATCTCCAAGTGGACTTGGAAAATAATGACATTTATATAAAGGAGTTTTCACTACTTTCAACTCAATGGTTTCAAGCCTTAGTGAATCTCGGTGAAAGGAGGATGATTTTCCTTCAACACTCCATTTAAATCAATTAAAATCATGTTGGGTTAAGAGAATTAGATGTTTAAGAGAAATGTTAGTGGAATGTGATGCCATTAGTTCAAGAAGAGGTGAATTATTCTTAAAATTTGTTGGGTCAACTGAAAACATGGATGACCCACATTCAATCATGAACTCAATACTTTTATTCAAAGAACACATGAAAGAAAAGATGGACTCCCTAAAATATCATCGACATAAAGGTTTAACAACTTGAATGAATACTCAGAGATGGAATTAGAGGGGTGGCTTGTCCGTTATGTAAACACGAATGATGATATCGAAGATAGCCTCCACCAAATCAAAATGGATTTTAAAGATATTGAAAAAGAATTATTCGATATCAAAGTTAGACAATAGATAATAGTTCCACCCATGAGAGAATACATTGAAAATTGGTTAAATAATGATTTAACCAAAATAATAGAATCAGATCATGAAAGAAAATTTACAACTAGTCAAGAAGTTCCAACCAAAGAAATTATAAAATAAATTCCATCTAACAAATGAGGAATGGAGAGAATTCATCACTGTAATTCAAGTGGTCATTTTCATAATTTCTCATCCTCCTTACTTCTCATTTAGAAATCATCCAACTCATGTATTTTCATTCAATGAAAACTCATACCTGATTTCTAATTGTTTCTCTCTTTTCTTTCAGGTCCAAGTCTTCCTTTTAAAGGTCCACGAGAGCCTAATCCCAATCCATTTGGAAAAATTCATTTTATTTTATTGAACACTTTAGGTTTCATTATCAAACCAAACATTTATTTTGAGTTCCGAGAGAACTGTTTTGGGGCATAGATCTAATGATTTCTCTGACTTTGAGATTTTTGAGTATGATATTTTGGGAGTGTGCTCATCATAATATTTTTTAGTTTTAAATGCAATACTCATCTAAAGTTCTTTGCATAGTGGCCTTATATATTTTATGTCTTATTATATGAACAATCTTTCCTATATTGTGATGGATGCGAGAAACATGATAATCTTATATGTTATTGCCTTTATTTTTGTATAATGTTGTAAAGATATTGTATTTATTTCTTGGACAAGTTCATGGTCCCCTTCTCATGAACTTTTCTTTTTATGATTATCCTTTGTTAAAACTGTGTTTTCATAATTGGGGTGATATAATTACATAGGAGCACCACCTCTTTAAAAACACAAGGGGATTTATCCTCATGATGTTGTTGTTGAAATATGGAACAATTTCAATCATCAAATTTTTTTGTGACTGTACTAGGGAACGATTTGTTTTCAATAAATATGATACTTTTTAGGATTGAATATTATTGGAAAACTAGAAGTTGTCTGGTTCAAGTTTTGAAGAAATATTTAGAGATTGATTTAAGATAATTTGAGTTCTTGAAAACTGTGTTCAAGGAGAAACAAATGGCCTTGAAGATATGTTATTACAGTTCCAAGAACAATTCAGTTATGCCAACATTTTCAAAACCAAAGAACCATCCAATATTTGGGAGTATGAGTTCCTCGACGACTCCATCATTAAGACTCCAGATTTTGAAGAAAGATGCCTTGTCGACTCCACCAAAAATATTCCAAAATTTCAAGAAGATCTATATGATGACTCCTCCAAGGAGTTTCTTTCATGTTGTGATGATAGTTTTCCTTACCCGCCAAGCCCAACTAAATTTGTTCAAGTTACAATAAAGGGAGAAAATACCCAAAGAAAGAAACAATTGCACATAAGTCCACTCAATTTGCAAGTACAAGTTCATCCCTTTCCATATATTTCCATGGAAAATTTTCCCATGTTCTTAGGAAATACTTTAGAGGATGCAAAGAAGCATTTGGTTAAGTTTTATAGTGCTTGTGATATTTAAAATGTGGATGAAGATGATGTTGCATGCCAACTATTTATCTTAACTCTAAATGGAAATGCTAGTGAATGGTTTTATTCATTTTTACCCAGAACCATCACTAGTTGGGATGTATTAGAAATTTTATTTATCTAGAAATATTTCCCAAGGAAAGATACATATTCTCTTTTCTTGAAGTTGGTTTAAATTCAGATTTATGAAAGTCATTCATGAGATTCCTCACAAAATGTTTCCAAATGATGTCGTCATTTGTAATTGTTATGAAAAGGCCTTGCCCATGAATATAATATTTTTATTGAAGCAATAGGGAAAGTGTGGATGGAAAGAGATAATGCAGTGAGCTCAAGTCATTGAAAGAAATATTCATGAAACCGGTGCTAATCTATTAATCTTACCAATATTGTTCCAAGACAATGGAGGAAAGGATTTAGAAGAAAATTTTAATGAAAGATGTGAAATTTTTCTTGCATCAAATTTTGTTCTTGAAGATGAAAATGAGATCCCTAATGTCTCAATTCAAGAAAAATACTATCAACCACATGCTCCATGGGAGGAATGTTTTGACCTCTCATATGCTCAATTTGAGAGTAATGACCACGATGAGTTTAAAGACAAATTTGATGAACCTCCACTAGATGCACATGAAGATTTCATTCAATATGATCATGGCGAAAATGTTGCAATGGGTTCTCAATTTCCACAACCATTTTATGCAAAGTAAAAAGAGGAATGTCTACATTTGATGAACAAAAGTGATGATAAAATTATCAATTTACATTAAATATTCAAGCTATTGATTTCTCGTATGGAGCAAAGTTTAATGAAGAAGAGATCTTCCAAGCATCAAAAGAAGAAGGGATTTTTCAAAAAGAGGTTCCATGGGTGTTATATTTTATTTATGAATATAATGAGATTGTTGGTGAACAACAAAAGACAACCCTACAATTCCCAACAAATGTTCAACAACAATTTATTTTTGCAACCTCACCATGGCAACATGGTCATTGTATGATGAAATAATATCTCCGGAACATGGCCAAGGAAACAACATTCACAATCATGGTTGGGAGTAATTAGATGAGTTGGCTATGTACATAGCTACATTAGAAATGTGCTTACACTTGAGATTGTCCTTCCTCTCCAAGTAGCATAAGGTAAACAGGTTTATGTTGTCTCAAGTATATAATATTGTTATGTCAGCGAATTTTTCCAATAAGCATTTGTTAGATCAACATCGTGGATTGGGATGACTCCATATCCCAATAGACCAAGATTATGGATTCTCAAAAACCCACAGGGGGTTACTATTCCATAGTTGGAGCCAATTGTTGACCAACAACTGTTGATCGATATTTTGTATTCCTCCTTGTCTAGTTCATTCCTAGAATTCCTCCATAATTAGAACAATTAAAAAACAAACAAACACGATTTAGAGACCACCATGGATTCCTACATTACTTCTTGTGAACTGAAATTCGACAATGGTACATTAGTTGGTCGACGCAATTCGGTCGACCCTCTGACAAAACATGCTTATCAGTTTCATCGGTGTATTGGGGTCGGATATCTGATGAACATATTGTTGTTAGATATCTGACACAATGTCGTCAATTATACTAACAACCCTAAGGACCAAAACCTCATCGATATTATCCATTATTTCCAGTAGATATGCGTCGAAAGTTCGAGGTAACTACAAGTCGAATATCCAATGGCCATACAATATATTTGACGGAGGTGCCATACCTCCGATGGATATATGTGTTAGATTGTGCATCGGATATATGACTCCCACATGCGTCGAATATTTGATGACCGAAAAATATATCCGATGGAGGTGCCATACCTCCGATGGATATTCATGTTGGAACGTTCATCGGATATCCAACAAACTTGTGTATATTAAAAAAAATAATGAGATTAATGGCTCGAGGTCAATCTTGAGCCTGTGATGGATAGATGGAGGTGACCCCCTGATTAAAAGATTCCAATTGTAGAGGCTATTTTTATATATCTAATAAGAATATGATCCAAGTCTCCTATTATAGAGACCCATTATAAAAAATGAATATATTCTTCAAGGAAGGCCTCTAAAATGTAAAAGTTATTGATTCTTTTAGCCACATATGTCACCTCACCTATTCTCATGTTTCTCCAAGTCGGAGAAAGTTTAGCATGCATAATGTCCAGTAGGCCTATGAGCTCAAGCTTAGTAATAAATAAATCTTCTAAATGATCCACCTAGGTTGTCAGCCCCCAGATCTCTAAGGTTCCCAAATAAAAATTAAGTTCACTCCTA
>JASDQU010380629.1:0-11203 GCA_032191745.1 Picea mariana | reverse complement strand
TTTTTTAAGCCTTGAAGAGTTTCCTCTCCACCCTAAATCAAGGCTCTAGCCTAGACTAGTTGATTGACCCTACAAACATAAAGTCTAATTAATTTTAATTATCGTTCTTTTTAAGGCTTGATTTACTTAAAAGGGGTGTGATAGTGAAACTAATGTTGTTAAGACTCTTGTGAAAATTGAAACTTTATAAGAACACTAGCAAAGAAGGATTATCTTTCTTATTTTCTTTTAAAATGCTAAACACAACACTATGCTAATTTCTTTTTCTTTTTCAAATAACAATGCAAAGTAAATGCCAAGAAAGAAGGATATATAACAAACTAAGTTTTTTTTTTATATATTTTCTTCCAATCAAAGAAGAAGTAACAAAAGATTCTAAAAGAAACTGATGAATACATGATTCATGCCCCCCCCCCCTCCAGCCAATAGGGGGATTTGTTTTTCAAAATGAAACTCATTTTTCTTAAAATTTCAAGCTAAAAATAAGTTAAAAAAAGCTAGGAAACATAAGAAATATTTTTTAAAAAAGATAGGCAAANCTTAAAATTTCAAGCTAAAAATAAGTTAAAAAAAGATAGGAAACACAAAAAATCTTTTTTAAAAAAGATAGAAAAACTAACGTCAAACCCAGGCTAAAGACTATAACTACAGAGACCAGTACTAAATCAAGAAACCCCTGAGAAGTCGGACTTCAATCAGGGAAGAGGTTGACTTCCCCTTCTTAAGGAAAAAGCTTCTTGACACAGGCACACTACTGACACTTAAGAAGTCTGCATATGTGTGCAAGCTATTCAAAGGTAGGGCGTGTGTGTATGCGTGAAAACCCACTACAGGCTGCGTACACCTCTGTAACTTCTTAAAAAAATAAAACTAATAGTCAGGCTGACCAGGCAAGGAGTACTGGTATGGCAGACCAGAATCTCTTAAAGACTCAACAACTTACAGAAAACTCAAAAAGGTAATCAAAACCAATTAAAATACGCAAAATGATATCCCCTAAAAACCCTAGAGGTCTCCCCAGTATGGTCGCCAATTCTTCTATAGTGGGAAAACCCCTCTATGGGCTACACTAGGGTTCAATCGTGCAGGTAGAGTTAACCATCTAAAGTCTCCTACTTTTAAAAACTATCTCGACAATACCCCACATTCATGCATAAAATACAAAGTATAAGGATCTAGTAGTCTTACCTTAAACTCTGTGTCCGGTGTCGATCATTTTGCATTCGGTCACTTCTCGATTGCAAGTCTCCTCCCAAGTCTGACCTACATTCACCAAAAGACAAACAAGAAAATAAAAACATGCATCTTATGTATGAATTAGTGGGTTATATGTCATAACAAAATGCAAATCAAACATGAATATTGAACACATCATATGGCAGGACAGAAAAAGTACTTTTTTATATTAATCTCACAAAGTCACTTAAAAAAAGAGAACGATGACTTCTCCTCGAACCTGATCCTAGGATCCTATTCACCAAGCTTTAACTGCTTCCGCGTATCCTTCTTCTCTCACACTTCTCTCTAGAGAATGGGCATAGGATTATGAATAAGGAAAAAGGCAAGAATAGGGAATTTTGTCTCAAAACTCACAATGCGGATGCAAATTCTTGGGGCAAGGGGTGAAAGTGAAATGGGCAGAGTTTCACTATAGCTATGTTTTTTCTTGGAATGAGACCCCAACACCTCCTTTTATATGACAAAAGGATGGTTATTCGGTTGGGTGACGGGCTATAGGCGATGTATTAGTTGGGAACTACCCAATAGCCTGTAATCTCAATGAACCCTTGCAACTTTTGTGGGTATACACGGGTTGTAATGGTGCAACTAGCGTATGTACGCAGGTAGTAGTGATGCAGGGCGCGTACATCTTCCAAAATAGTGTTTTTAAAAAGATTTTTTCAGTGTTGGATTGGAAAAAATAGTAAGTAATATGGCCTGATGCCAGGTATACATGTATGGTGGAATTCAGGGTTATAACACTACCCATTTGAGAGCAGGACCCAGAGACGTTGTCCACCAGTGACAAACTCCATTATCAAGTTTTTATGTTCAAATCTAATGTTCATGTCTCTTTATGATTGGGCTTTCCTTCTTTATTTTGCATTTCAATTTATGCTCATTTAATACAATTATTTAATAAGTCACATCGATGAAAAGATCCTGGATCAATGGGTCTACGAGACCAAGAGCGCAGTGGATGGACAGATTAACATATACAAAGATAGGCTAGTTGCCAAAGGCTTTCAGCAGGTGCATGGAATTGACTATGATGAGACATTCACTCCATTATCGAAGATGGATTCTGTTAGCACTAGAGGTCAGCTCTGGATTGTGGCAGAGGTAAGCCCAATACCCATCAGTTTATATGTCACAATGAATAAATTTAAGGGTGGTCTAATGGATGCAGCCTGAAGATTATGTCGCTTTAACTCAAAAAATTGGGTTGGTGTGCATAAGCAGATGAGGTATTGATATAAATTCAGTTAGTAAGTTGTAATAAGGGTGAGTAGGGGGGAGAACTTGAGGAGAGTGAAGAGGTATGCTATGGACATCTGGTCTTCCAATAGCCTAAAGAGGAAAAAATCAGAAGACAAGATCCTCTTGGTTCAGATTTTTAAGGATCTAAATGAAGTTATCATTCAAATGACATCAAACATACATCACAATTCAATAACAACGACCCGACTGGATCATCCATGCCCGATTCATTCAGCGTTGGAGGGAAAATTCATCACAAAAACTAATTAAAACTGGTCATGATGTCACTGTGATCAAACCTACATCACAAAAACATAACTACCCTTGACCGGATCCTCCATGCCCGAGTGTTATAACATAGTTGTTTACAGAGATATGAAAGAAATTGACTTACATTAAACAAGAAGTATCAACTACATATACATAACCAAAAGAACTAGAGCTTCATTAAAACTTTACAATACAGGATCCTAGCTCAACCATCGACCCTTAACAAAATGTAAAAACTATCTACTTATACTCATAACAGTCCCCAACTATCAGGAGTGTGATATGATCACTACAATCAAAGCTTTACGTCGGCAAATTCTTCTTTCAGAATGAACGTGTGTCCCTCTATCAGACACGAGCTCAGATCAGCATGGGTCTGCAGGGAAATATGCTTGTAGGGGTACCATGGGCTCACGGTTCAATCCCCATGGTCGGGCCTTCCATGCCTTCCATTTATGGGGTGAGCCGAGGTTTCAACCACCAAACCTACCTTCCATTAACTTCTTTTCCTTGGATATTGAACGAGACTTAATGCTCAGGGGCATGACCACTTGCTTCTCTCTGATAGGATGCCATATAAACATGAAATTGTGGGGCCGCTCAGAGGTGGTTTGGGTTAAGACTGCTTTTGGGCCCACAATCCATCACATTTCACCACTTAGTATTTTCTCCATACCATGGTTTCCATTGTAGGACCACTCAAGAAAAATATCGCCCGAGCATGTTGCATCCCCGCAATAGACTATGGTCGCTGATCTAGTCATGATTTGATATTTGAGCACACTGGATAGATTTGGTGCCACCGCCAAGATTACTCACCCACCAACTTTAGCATCTACCAAAAGTGTGCTTTGGGGTGGGGAGCTACTTTTGGCACTGAACAATAACACCTCCCGGAGGATGATCTAACGTGGAGGCCAGATGTCACCATGTTGATGTGTTGCAGACGGAGAGGTAACATGTGTCACTTGAAAACAGGCTGGAGGCGTGTATAAGAATACTTGAAAAGAGTGCCACGTGTCAAAACCATAAGGGTGTCACCTATCTGTGCTAATATCTGACATGCATTTGGCTCTCCAAGTCTTGGGGGCTAGCTCCTGTTTACCTGATGTGCTTTTACCTGGAGCTATGGATTTGGTGACACGTGGCTCTTTCAATTGGATGACCGAGATCCACTTTGGGTCTCTAGTCTCTAGGAGAATCAAAACTCAAACCTAGGATTCCAAGTGATTTTACCCAGAGCCATGGATCTGATGACGTGTGCCTCCTAGATTTGGATGGTCGAGATCCACTCCAGGTCTCCAGACTCTGTGAAAATCAAATCTCAAACTTATTTTTCCTTCTATGTTTTCACCCAGAGCTATGTATCTGACAACACATGGATATTGTTGATCAACGACTTGGATTCACTTCAGGCCTTTGGCCACTTTGACACTTTGGCCACTTCAAGCCTTCGGGACCTTGGGGAGGCACTTTCGCTAAGATCAACAACTCCTTTCTTATTTTGAGATCAATGGTCCACAATTTATTTTGGGATTTTGGGCTTCGGCTCCCCAGAATTTTTATGCACTTCTCACTTTGAAAATACCAAAGCTCATTTCTCTGAACACTTGGATCAGATGCCACCTGTCCCCCTCAAGATCAGTGACTCATGCTCGCTCTAGGCCTTCGGTATTTGGACCTTCTTCTCTAGTGCTATACTTCGTGCGACTTTGAACTTCTGAATGCCCATGAGATGCTGATTCAAAATGCTCCTAGAATCTCCCCTGCTGAAAGATTAAATTTTCTTGCTGCTTTTAAGCCCAAAATGGGCTGCTTTGTATGTCTCCCTTTGTGTCCATGGTTGCGGCCTGCGCGATCAAGAATCTGAACGACTGGCTGAGGGCTCGGGAAAAAAAATGATCAGTGACAGAGGTAAAGAGAGAAGTGATTAGCTTAGAGAAAACATGAAAGCTTAGGGCCGAGATTTATCAGGTAGGACAACACATAACAAAAGGTCGCTCAAACGATCGAGGGAAAATGTAGAGTGAACTACAAGCCAAAAGGGAAAAACTTAAGAATGGATCTAAAAAAGGAGGATAGATAGGAAAAAATATAGACTTAGGTAGAAACCACAAACCCCTAAGGTTTTGAAAAGTTTATGTGATAACATTTGGCTCCACAGGGGATGGCATGCTCCCTGTGGGTTGCCAAGAACCAGTAGTTTTAGTGCCTTAGTTGTTGGGCTATGGAGTCTAGCTCAAAACTTTCACAGAAGAAAACAGGGAAATATGTACACTGCTTTACCTAAAAATGAAAACAAACACATGGGCTCTAGAAAAGATATTATTTATGTACAATCGTAAGCTAACTAATTTTTACAAAACATTAGGTAAAAGAAAACTTCCACCGTAGCCACCCAGATTGCTCAGTAATATAATTCTTCTCTTCACTGCAAATGATCCACAAAAGGCAAGGGAAGTATGACAGTAGAACGAGAACATGATTTGGAACACCAACCATACCCCTAAGTGATGATAATATGAATAGCCTTGCAGGCTCTAGTGCTTTTGGAAAACATAGCTCCATATACAACCCCAAGGGGTCACACAATTTACAATCAGGAAAGATCAATTGGCAAGAAATTACCTCTTGCGCTTCCTAGTTTCTCACCCATTGTTTGTTTTTCTTAGAGTGTATAGGTGGGTAGAGGACTGATGCGGGTTAGTTGATCTCAGGTGATACTTGCTCATTTGCAGGTTCAATACAGAACATAAACTACACCTTTTTCTCCTCCATTTCTCCCTTGTCTACTCTAATAACATCTGCTAGATGAAAGCAAGAAGTCTTTTCATGTATATCCATGGATGGATCTTTCTCTCTATCATGCTGCTCTTGGTAGGAGATTTCTCTTTCATAAGAATATTGGCAACCTATGTTTTCTTCTTCTAAATACTCTTGAGGGGTAGGCGAGCATAGAACTCTTCTATCTTGCAAAGAGAAAAGAACGATTTCTTCAACCATTTCTTCTTTTAAATCTGATATAGTGAGTGTACTAGGGGCAGAAAATAATGCCTCCATAGTTATTCCATCATCAATGCTATCATCAATCACATCTAGAAGTAATTCTTCTTGGGAAATAGAGAGAGAAAACTTTTCATCCATATTTGCAAGATACTCACTTTCGTCCTTGCTTTCTCCCTCAATCAGATCTTTACTAGACTCATCACACAAGGAACACTCTATCATTTGTAGAATGTGGAGTGCAAACGTTTTACAACAATCATAAAAAATAAGATGAGCCAGGTAAATATTCCCGTAATATGAATTAAAATCATCGTGAAAATCCTTCAAAGAATGGATACTAGAAGCATGGAGAGATAGACACCACCCAAGAGAATCTTCTTGTAGAGAAAAAAAGAACATATTGATCCAGACATCCTCGTGAAAGAAGACATGTTCAAGCATGTATGCATGGAATTTTAATAAGTTCTCACTGGGATGGTCATGCTTGCTTCCTCTAAATATCAGAAGATAATCATCCCATTCATTTATAGCCGGCACTGGATGTGGATAACCATATATGGATGAGAAATTGAAAGGAGCAAACTTCTGAACCAAGATAGCTGAGAGATGTGGCTCCTCCTTTTCTCCTTCATGGCTTTCCTCGGGATTAGTTTCACAATCACTATAATCAGGAACCATGGAAGATCTCTTCTTTTTGTCATCCTCGTTGGTATATCCATCAAAAGTTGTTTATTCTTGGTCGGTATCCGACATCACCTCTTCATCATAAGCATGGCTGCCAAAAACCTCTTTTTCAAGGACTGGAGTATCCTCTACATCTTCTTCATAAGAGCGGTGATCAAAATCTTCCTCCAATCCCTCCATCCTTGCAGAAAGAGATTTTACCAGCTCCATTAACTCCTCCAAGGTAAATCCTTCATTCTCACGGCTTCCGTCCTCATAGATTTCATCCTCACATCTTTCATTTGAAACAATCATAACTTGAACACAGTCTTTATATTCTTCACAACAATTATGACAAATTAACTTGGAAGAATAAAATTGTTGACAGTGTCTATTGAAAGTTGCATGAAACTCTCTCAAGGAGGGGATGATAGCAGGGGGAAAGGATTGAAACCACTCACGCGAATTCTTGTCTAATGAGAACATGAACATATTCCTTAATAAATCCTCATGATGTATCTCTCACTGATGCATGATTTCATGAAACTCACAAATATGCTTGATAGGATTGTCATCTCTGTGTTTTCTAAATATAGGCAAACAATCACTCCATCCTTCCATAGTAGGGACAACATTAGGAAAACCAGGAACAATAGAAAAAATAAAGGGAGCAAACCTTTGAGCCAGGATTTTGTCCATTTAAACTAGTGGAGTCACCAATCGATCCTTTAACCATGGAGTCACCAGGTGAATGATATGCAGAATGAGTGTGTCTGGTCTTTGTCCACCATCAAAGACCAACTATGATCATTGTATTCTCTTAGGGGCTACTAGGTGTAGCCAGAAGCGGTCACACTAAAATAGCAAAGCCAAGATAGTGGAGCCACCATAGTGGATTCGCCAGGTGCAAGTTGCAATCTTCATAAGGTTCTAAATTCTGATGCATATTTAGAATTATAAGTTCGTTGTTGTTATAACTAGGGAAAATCTTCAATTCGTCCCTGACAACTATGCCATAAATGTTTGCATTGGAAGTCACCTATGGATTGCGGTAGAGGTAATCCCAATACCCATTAGTTTATATGTCACAATGAATAAATTTAAGGGTGGTCTAATGGACGCAGCCTCAAGATTATGTCACTTTAACTTAGAAAACTAGGCCGGTGTGCATAAGAAGATGAGGTCTTGATCTAACTTCAGTCAGTAAGTTGTAATAAAGGTGACTAGGGGGAAGAAATTGAGGAGAGTGAAGAGGTATTCTATGGAAATTCAGTCTTCTAGTAGCCTAAAGATGAAAAACTCAAAAGACAAGATCCTCTTGGTTCATAGTTTCAAGGATCTTAATGAAGTTATCAAACTGAAAAAAAAATACATCACAATTCAATAACAACGACCTGACTGGATCATCCATGCCTGAGTCATTCAATGTTTGAGGTAAAATTCAACACAGAAACTAATTAAAATTGGTCGCGATTTCACTGTGATCAAACCTACATCACAAAAACATAACTACCCTTGATTGGATCCTCCATGCCCAAGTGTTCTAACACAGTTGTTTACATAGATATGAAAGAAGATGACTTACATTAAACAAGAAGTCTCAACTACAAATACATAACCAGAAGAACCAAAGCTTCATTAAAACTTTACAATACAGGAGCCTAGCTCAACCATTGACCCTTAACGAAATGTAAAAACTATCTACTTATACTCATAACAGTCCCTGACAATCAGGAGTGTGATATGATCACTACAATCAAAGATTTGCGCTTCTGTCAAACTGAATGTGCATCCCTCTGTCAAACGCGAGCTCAGATCAGGATGGGTCTGCAAGGAAATCTTCTAGCATGGGTGCCACAGGCTGACGGTTCAGTCCCCATGGTTGGGCCCTCCATGCCTTTTATTTATGGGGTGAGCCGAGGTTTCAACCACCAAACCTACCTTCCATTAAATGTTTTTCCTTGGAGATTGAACGAGACTTAATGCTCAGGGGTCAGACCACTTGTTTCTCTCTGATAGGATGCCATATAAACATTAAATTGTGGGGCCACTTAGAGGTGGTTTGGGTTCAGACTGCTTTTGGGCCCATAATCCATCACATTTCACCACATAGTATTTTCTCCATACCATGGTTTCCATTGCGGGATCGCTCAAGAAAAATATCACCCAAGCATGTTGTGTCCCTGCAATAGAATGTGGTCATTGATCTGGTCACGATTTGAGATCTGAGCACACTGGTTAGATTTGGTGCCACCACCAAGATTTCTCACCAACAAACTTTAGGATCTTCCAAAAACGTGCTTTGGGGTAGGGTGCTACTTTTGGTGCTGAACAATAAAACCTCCCGGAGGATAATCTAATGTGGAGGACACATGTCACCATGTTGATGTGTTACGGACAGAGAGGTAACATGTGTCACTTGAAAACAGGTTGGAGGCGTGTCTTTTAATATTCCTCGGTCTCATTAGTGATCGTATGGAACTTTTTCTTGAGATCTGCTGCTTGTGTCAGCGCCTGCGCGGTCTTCTCCTTGATTGTGTCCACTACCTGGACTGCCACTTCGTCGCTGATCAATCCTGCACATTCTGCCTAGTTCTGTGATATCTGTGTCTTAGCTTCCTCTGCTTGTGCCACTAATTCAGCTACCTACTCCTGTAATGGCTCCATTTGAGCATGATGCTCCTTTTTTTGCATTTGCACAGTGATGAGTTCTGCCTATAGCTTCTTCATATCCTGCGTCCCTTTGACTCGTTCTGGGACTGTTATTGTCTTTTTCTTCTGCTTGATCTCTTGGATTACTACATTAATCCTTTCCTCTTCCTTTTCCCACTGTTGGACCTGTGGATCCTCCTCCAACCTGGTCCAAAGTTGCGCTGCTTTGTCGAACAAGTCAGCAGTTGTGCTGACCTATTGCTCTATCTCCTATAGTTGCATTGTTGTTTCCTGCTTCCTTTGCTCCTTCACTGCTGGTGGCGTGGTTGGTATGAACTACTCTTGGAGATTCTCGATCTCCTTCTAGTATTGATCGATTACCTGCACAATTTGATCAATCGTTTCCGCTACTGCAAGTTCATTCCCCTACGCGGTGTTTGGAAGCTTTTCAAAAATTCCTCCTACTCTTCATTCTAGTTCGTTCCTGCATTCTCTTTCCTCTTGGGTTTCGTAATTGGCCCGCTCACAAACTTTTTCTAGCACCTCTTGCTTCTCTATTGCTCATTGTAATTCGACTAAGTCTTTGTGTGCACAAAACTATACCTCGTGGTTGACGCTAACCTGCAACTAGTGTAGTGCCCTGGATGGCATCTGCATCAAGACCAATTGGATGTGGTTTAAATCCTTCAAGGGTGTCTGCCCCATGATTTCGTTCATGCGCAGCATACTAGGTGTGATGTAGACTATTGCGTTTGAGTGCGATAATGAGTGGACTGGATCTCGTTCTTCTACCTCCACTCTTTCCTCGGTCTATGGTGTTGATGGTTCTATGCCCTTGTTACTTCTTTCAATCTGTACTTCCCTAAATTTCTTAAGGAACTACCCCATTTCTGCCAACTCTTTTTGAAATTTGTCCTTGTGATGTGCTACATGGTCGAAGTCCTCAAATAGAAAATCCTGGACCATTCAGGCTATCATCTCTGCATCATCATTTGTAATCGTATGTTCTGGAGGCGATATTTGTGCCTTCATTTTCTTGCGCGATCCTTTGGTCCGTGTGGCTGGTCTCTTGCTTCCCCCTGTTTCCTGGTGTTAACTCCCAAAATAGCACCGTCATTTTGGTCAGGTTTTATGGTGAATAGCATGGCTATTGATAGATTCCTCAATTCATTGTTGAGTCTTCTAGCTGCAAAATTTTAGATTTTGGTTTGACTTAAAAATAATTTGGATTGTAAAGTCTTCCTTTTTGTCATTTTTTACTTTCCACAGCTAACTTGTTTTCAAAGGTTTATTGTGCGCTGTGGAAAGTGCCCACTTTCAGCAGCTAAGGAGATCGTTTCATCAGTTGGCGTGCTGTTGAAAGTGTCAAATATTAAAAGGTTCTTAAAATCAGTTCTCGAGTGGCGTTCTGTCAAAGATACATGCTTTAAACAACTAAGGAGGGTCTTCTACAAAGTGGTGCGCTGTGGAAAGTGCATACTTTCCGCAGCTAATAGGGGCTTACAAAGAGGCACGCTGAGGAAAATCAAGATTATCAACAGCTAACAGAGGTTGTACTCCCGGGTTGGCAGCATCAAATCAAACCTTTGTTTCCATATCAGACACTGTTAACAAAGGATTGTTTAGGATTTTTGAATTGCAAATGGAAAAATGAAACTTAAACTTGCAGGGAACTTTTCAATCCCTTCCTGAGATCCAAATTAATATCTGACAACACCATTGGAAAGATGAGATTCTGTAGATGTCGATCGACTATTCATATGTGAAAAATGGATTTTTTATGACCAAGAAATTCAATTTTGAAAATCTGTCCGCTTTCAACAGCACAGAAGGCAAAAAAATTTACCCGTTAGCTGTTGAAAGTGGCGCTTTCCGCAGCTAAGGAGCGTTTTTTCACAGGCTATGTGCTGTGGAAAGCCTGTAACGGCCAGAATGTTATGATTTTCGCCCAGATTCGAAATTTTTGAATTAAAAGCAGATGAAACCATTTGGATTAGATAGGTGGTGGATTATTCCATCAAATCCAAAGGCTATTTTGGGAAAGACAAGTCAAAAGAGGAGTCTTTGGTCAAGTTTTGGTCATTTTTGAAGGCAGAATATTAGGAATGAATACAACAGCTCATCAAATTCG
>JASDQU010380625.1:0-11203 GCA_032191745.1 Picea mariana | reverse complement strand
TTCCAAAACCCTATCTTGTACAGGTTGTATCTCCAAAAGTATAAGGCCTCAGGAGCTGAATTTTGAGCCCACCGTACCTTGATCTGTCTACTAAATATCCTCCAAGCTATTCCTTCTGAAACATTGTAGAAAAAAAATTATATCAAAAATTCCACGGTGTCTCTGATGTAGCAGCGAAACCCCAAGACCTTGAGCTCTGATACCATATGTTAGGAACCAAACATCAATATAGCATAGAAAAACCTCAGGAAAAGTACTCAACACCTTGAAAAAGAGATAATTTCAGATAATAAGCCTCTTATAGGGGGAAACCTCCTTTTACCCCACTTAAATGGTCAAGTACAAGATGATTCAAAATGAAAATGTCTCCTTGGTATATATAGGAGACTAGGAGGTATAATTACAACTAATGGCCTAAAGCCAACATAAATAAAATAGCATTAATAATATAATATGCCCCAATTAAGGGGTAATGATCCAATATTAGGGATTAACAGTGCAATATCCCTAACCATCCCTCACCGCATCCTCGCCTCACCTCATCACATTCATCTCCTAACTGTGTGATATCCCTAGCCACCCCTCACCGCATTTAGATCCTGACAGAGAGCGACAACCCTAGCTATTCTCACTACAATATTCAAGCTCTCGACAGCCCTAGCTTGGCCAATAGAGGACCAAAAACCTTATCCTCTATAACAGAGGGTTTCTAGAGAGCAATAATGCTAGCCCACAGTGCAACAGAGGAGGCCCTAAGTCAAGTGACTTTGGAGACCCCACCTAGACCAGGAATGCTGCCAAAATCGGTAAGTTTTTCTAATCCTTTAAAACCCCAAATCAAGAATTGAAGTTTCTTGAGTTTTTGGTTTAATTCTTGGACTCAACGAACTTTGGTTTCATTACCCTTTGTTTAAAAATTCAGTGCCTTTGAGACAATCTCATATTGTTTTTCATCAGAAACTCAATCATTCCTTGATTATGATCTGATAGAGATCATATCTCACTCAAACCAAGTAGTGTATCCATTATAGGAAAACTAACACCTATGATATATAGGTCAAAACTAAATAAATGTGAAAGACAAACACCATAAAATTGAAGACCATGAACTCATGAGAAGAGTAGTACATATAGGTAAGCACCTTGCAAAGAATGTCATTTACAATTCAATACCATGAACTTATTAGAAGTGTATTACATATTTAGATATCAATAGTAAGAACCTTGCAAACAATGTGGTTTGACGTTGCATATTCCTAACACAAGTGTCGGTTAATAATCGTAGAAAATGAAGCTATGGTTTGAGGCTAATAATTCCAGCTACCAGTCATATCACCTCCGAAAATACTTCAACGTTGTAGAGGTGAGTGTGGACAAAAAAGTCCTCATGCCCCCAGAACCTCCAGGAAAGTATGATATTGGTCAATGATAGCATTTAACTATAATTTTCAACATTAGCTCAATTAGCTTTCAAAGCATATTGAGAAATAAACCTATACACAAGAGAATTATTATCACTCAAATATTTATCTAGGAAGCACTAATGAAACTAGGCCATATTTGTACAGAACAATTGTATCGTGTGTTTGACTCAGTACCATGGATCGAGATTGTGGGTTTTTAATCCCAAACTACCTCTATGTTATGCATGTTGTGGAAAACAAACGAGGTACCCTTTAGGAACCCACAATATACTCTCAACCAAGAGACTAGGTAGGTTTAATAAAGTTTGACTACTTTATTGAACATGTAGTTCTTTGTAAAGGTCATGGAAACATTATCAAACAAACAAGTGATAACGTGCATATTGCAATTTTAATAGACTATTTGTGTTAGTTTTAATAGACTGTTTGTGTTATTTTTAATAGACTGTTTGTGTTAGAATGTGAAATTTTAATAGATTGTTTGTATTTGATAGCTCTGGAAGCAAACCCTAGGCTAAATAGCCAAACAAAGGGTAGCACACCTTTCTCCAAGGATAAGACACCAAACAAGAGCTGATCAGATAGTCCAAACCATAACCAATAGATAGTCCAAGCCAAAATGAAATCTGCTAGCTGCAGCAGCTGCAACGGCAGCTCTCCTCCAAACTTGCACACAAAACTGTCGAATTGCAGTGCGCACAAGTGTGCTCTGCAGTTCTGAGAATGCCTACCAGAATGAATACTAGCCTCTTGTATTTATACTAAATCTAGCAAACTGCTTGGGCCAACTTCTCATTCTAGGTACTAATTCTTTATTATATATTATTTCCTTTAGCCGACTTCTTCTCTTAGAGACTAATAACCTAATACAAGTCATTCCCTTGAGTTGACTTGTCTTCTAGGGTTATTAACCAATCAATCAGGGTTTCTTCTTGCTTCCCAGAATATTCTATTCTCATCGGGTTTACACATGGAGTTAAATACCTCCCGTAGCTACCATAATATCAACAGTTTGTCAGAGACAAAATTGATTACTTTTAGGAATTGTGTCCATAGACCATTGAATAGCTCATGTAAGCCAGCTTTATCAAAAAGAAAAAAAATATGGTGCATCCAATGATCACTTAATTCCTCCATTTTCTTCTCTTTCAGCTATAGTTTTAACATGTGTCCATATACGCACATTCACATCAGTTGCCATTGCTCATTATATGTTATAACAATTATCTAAATTTCCATGCCAAATACTTCAATCATTGTGGTATTTTCGTCTATCCTTGATTTGTAAATGGTAGCTCCATGATCCATTTGCCTTGTCATCACATATGTTTATTGTGAAAATAAAAATTTGGTGTATTTGAAATCACAATCATGTTGAGATTAAATTCTTTTGCATGCCATTCTCCAACAGACTTGAATATAATCATATTTGTTTTACATACCTTTGGATAGGGCTACTATATCTACATACATCCTTTGGATAGGGTTGTTATATCTAGGGTACATCTTATAGTTTAATTCTTAGCCTCGATCTTCCTCTATTCCTATGTGATGTTGGAGCATGTGCATCAACATGACCTCTTTCTCATAGCTAATATGTTTTGATAAGTTTATCAAGGTCTCTCAAGGAGCCTTGGACTTGGTCATACGATTTCCTTTCTTGTGACCACACTTGTAATCCATGCCATATATCTATGTTATTCTCTCCAATTTCTCCAATATATTATGTTTATTCTCCTTTTTACCAAATGACCCATAGACAAATCCCTCATCGTRTTTTAGACAAAGATAGATGGMACCAAAGACACCCTTAATATTTGATATAACCAGTGCTTCAACATTCTTAATTGTTAGTTGAAAACTAGTCCAATATCATTGAATTTCCCTTCCCATCAAATCCTTTATGTTCACTATCTCTACCAAATGTGTTGTAATATCAAGAACCTTGCAACCAAACAAAATCAAGGACCATGACACCTTTAAGTGACATATTTCCTTCACAAGTTCTCCTTATGAATTCAAATGAATTTTTTTCTTCTCTTTAAAACAAATCCAATTGGTGAACAAACTTAGAATATTAGCTAGTACAACATGCTTGGACCCTAAAAGATCAAGGCATGCATGTGGTAACAAGAATTATACCAATGGAGCAGACTTTTGAGTCATTTCCTTTTGAAAATAAGACCCAAGAACTTCAAAATCTTTTGCAATAGTAAATTCTAAATTGTTTCCATTCACACTTCTACTTCTAGCTCGTCTTCTTTAATTTTCATTTATTTTTTCCCAGGCTCTTTCCAATATCCTCATCCATAGAATATCATGCCATTAGATGCCAAAAACTTAATAACCCTCTTTCTTTCCTTTTAAGATGCTAACATTTTTGTGAGCATAAAAATTCCTTTCATCACAACCACTAGAGACCCTTTTAACATTAGTTATGCTTGAAGAAGAAACTAGAAATAAGGCATCGTTTCCCATTTTTAGATTGACAAAACTATATGAAGGAAAATGAATGACTTTTAAAGATATTACATCTTCTTTAAGGAACCAACAACAACAACAACACAAGTATAAGTTGTGGAAGTCTCATTGTAAACAACAACACAAGATGATATCATAGTGTTTCAAACCTCCTAGAAACACTGACCACTTGTGAAACTGAAGGAACATAACCTTGGATCGTCAATAACTTGCCAAAATCTATGATACCTCAAGCTTGAAAACATAACAAGTCAAAGTATTTGGACACCACGCCATGAACTGTTCAGGACGTCCTGTAAAAATAATGACATCTACTACAAGACAATACAAGTGGATCAGATCTATAAAAATCACAAATGTAGACAACTGCACAAATTTTGCCTATCCTAAAATACCAAGCTTGTGGTATAAGAAAAAACCCAAGTAGGGTTGTATTCAAGCTATGATTATGGGCATCTTTCCCATGCATATCAAAACATCTGGGAACTAAATCAACAACCTCGACAAGGTCGCCTCCCTACTTTTGAGAGAATCCTAAAGCAAGAGTAACAACAAGGTCAAATCCATGAGAGAATCCAACAATCTTGCCCCTATACTCTACAACACTCCCATCAACTACAAGCCTAGAATCAATCACTGATTATAAAAGATTTTTGAACTTTCCTCCATGAAATTCACATCCCAAACCATTTCAGGGACTCTTGGCCAATTTCTCCTAAGGGCATAAAAACCTAACGGATCAGTAGCATTTTTTAGCTCCCTACCATGGAGAAAAATGAGAGTGGATGTCATTGTATTCCTCATGCAGGAAAAAATATGATGCAATATTCTTCTAGCAAGTGTCAATTGTCTAACAAACTTAAGCCATTGAACCCTAGGCCCACCAAGGCATCCAAACCTAAAATATTATGCATAGCTCTTCTTATATGGGAGGTGTTAGTACACGAGACATGGCTCTTCTTATATGGTAGGTGTTATAACACAAGATATGGATCCTATAAGGATTCTCAAGACATATCTCGTTAGACATTTAATCATTAGTCCACATCATATCCAACTATCATAGACTCGTACCATGTAGAAACATGAGAGTGGATTTGGTTGTATTCCTCATGCAGGCAAAAATCTGATGCAATATGCTTCTAGCAAGAGTCAAGTGTCTAACGAACTTAAGCCATGGAACCCCAGGCCCACCAAGGCATCCAAACCTAAAATATTATGCATTAGGCTTAATTCTAGGTACCATGTTTCTAAGAAAGTTCTTGCATTGGAGATATTTGAAATGACAAATCTACTCAATTCCTATGGATCTAAAGTATTATTAGAGCCTAGTGAAATGTTGTTTGAGTCCAATTCTCCAAAATATTTGGAATTTTTTTGATAAGGGTGTATTCTAACTTAGATTTTAAAATGTGTAGTGGTCCCATGTGGCACACTCTAGATCCACCACTAGTCCTTCCAAGTTCATTCATGTTGATGTTACATTTCCATGTGGTGGAATTTAATTGGACCTTGTGTTTAATGAACCAACCATGTTTAAGGATTCCTGAGATAGATCTTGTTAGACATTTAATCATTAGTCCACATCATATCCAACTATCATAGACTAGTCGTACCATTGTGGACTTGATGCATCCTACCATGGAGAAACATGCGAGTGGATGTGGTTGCATTCCTCATGCAGGCAAAAATATGATGCAATATGCTTCTAGCAAGTGTCAAGTGTCTAACAAACTTAAGCCATGGAACCCCAGGCCCACCAAGGCATCCAAACCTAAAATATTATGCATTAGGATTAAGTATAGGTACCATGTTTCTAAGAAAGTTCTTGCATTGGAAATATTTGAAATGACAAATCTGCTCAATTCCTATGGATCTGATATAAAAAATTTATTTAGAACTGTGAATATGATGATGGACTACTAACTAACAACATGTGCACATGCAACTGAAGGTACAACAAAATAGGTACCTGTCAGATATTTCTTCATCAAGTGAGGAAAGCTTAGGACAAATAGAGGCCAGAAATGCGACTGCATCTAGTATATATGATAAGAAAACAAGGACAAGAGGTGAAAAAGTCAGAATAAAATTCTGTAGACGCATGAAATTTTTTCTTGCTGAAGGAGGATCATGCTCTTATGATGATGAGAGCATAGGAGACATAGATGTTCCACTCAGGTATAAGCATCTAATGAAGCAATGGGTACCTAAGGAACTACCTCCTATAGATGTTGACTTCATTGTCAACAATAGGACATATCACATTGCACCATCCTCCCTGCATGGCTTGGGGCTATTTTCCATGGATGGAATAATTGTAAAATACAATACAATAACTGAATTGATGGACTATGTCGGACCATGTTACAATTATAACGATTGGATGTGGCTGGTCCGGTACATGCAAAGTATGCGGACATATGCACTAGCCGCAAATTATATACAACTAATAAACAAGGATAAAAATAAGGGAGAAACTATCTATATTGATGAAAGACCTAAAGCTTCCGGCAAAATCGCAGGGTTTATAAACAACACACGACCCAGGACAACAAACAAACAACTGAATTGCATATTTGAGGGACGTGAAGAGAATCGAGTAGTCCTGTGCACAATAAAAAAGATAGCTCCCGAGGAAGAGTTATTATTGGATTACCATTTGAATCGAATAGACACATTGACTAATAGTGTACAAGTTCTTATGCAACACCTCTTTAAGAAACCTCTACTTATTGCATTATATTTTTTTATTATCTTTAACATTATTGTAAATATTATCGTTAACATTGTTTTTTTGTTATCATTAACAATTTTTTAAATATTTGGGGGTTCTAATTATATTATAATGTGGCAGAATGATCGTGGAAAAGGACCATCCGCAGAACATGTAAATGATTATCAATTTCCACTTTCATTTTACGTTGTTTTTATTATTTGCTTATATAATTTTATTGAAATAACATTGTTTTTGCTTAAATTATATGTAGTCAGCAGGCCATGTGGATCATGATTCCGACGATGAGGGTGGGTTTTATTCTTGCGCTAATCCGATGGTCTCAATAAAAAAAAATCATTAAAGCTAACAAGGAACTATTTATCTTGTTAGATCGTCTAGAACAAACTCTGGACGTCAAAGAAAGGATCAAGCTCCTTATGTCACAACTTAACACATATAAGGTAATAACCATAATTTAATTTTTTTTTTTGTTTAATGCACTCATATGTTCAATTATGATACTTTTTTCTTTAATTTTTACATTATCTCACGAAAAAACATTTAGTTTTTTATAAAGGAATATTTGGAGCCTGTTCAGCTCGGGGTTGGTAGTAGTGGTGCTACAAAGACGCTACAGAGTCCTGATGCGGGTGTTCATATAGCTGCCAAAGCACAATTTACTTCTCCATCTTCTGCACCTCATTTAGATAGCAGCCATGACACGCACCGACAAGAATCCACACCTCGATCAGAGTCTAAAGAGGGTGGCAGAGATGAGGATCATAGTGATGTGGTTGATATGGATGCATTTCCTAGAGCTATATGTGTGACAAGCACATGGACCCTTCCATTCACATTTTTGGTCGACGATAATGGACTTCCATTAAAAAAATCAAGACTCCCAGGTAGTTTTAATTCATATTTTAATCGTTTAATGTTGTCCTCATACACAAATTGTCTAGATTATTAAAAATTAAATTAATGATCATATCTTTTGTGTGTGTATGAAACGACATTTTTTATAGGCACGTAGATAGCAAGGCCTTGTCTATTTTTGGGGCAACCTTATGCATGAGGTGGAATTGCCAGAATTCCAACCTCAAAAAGGAACTTATGGATTATCTTGAAGGCCTCTTTGGTGTAGACACATTCAATACAAAAGCGGTCACATCTGCAGTCGGTGAATATTTAAAATATACTCGAGATGTTTATAGATGAAGCTTGGCAAGAAATCCTAGGTATGAGCGCCCTCCCTCAATTCTAGAGAGAGAGTGGAAGGCGATCATTGATGATGCAAAAGAGAATATTTTGAGAAAATCAGGAGAACAAATAACTGGTACACCAAGGTAAATTACAATTTTTTGAATTCAATACTAGCTTTATGTTTCTTTAGATATAAATAAAAGTGTGGTTATATATAACATACTTGAAAATTTTGATGATAGGTTGCCTGACACTTTGAAGGCAACCAAAGCAAGGATTGTCAAACATGGCCAACACAAGCTAGGCCCGAGCGACTACCTGAGCTTACAGTCATGAATCGTAAGTACCCAAACATCTTAAGAATATTATTTGTATCACCTTACAACTTTAAGGTAATTGCAACCAAAAACATTAAAAAACCATACCCTTATGCAATGCAGGGTGACGACTTCAAAACTGGAACCACGGAGGAAGACCTCCAACTTGGTTACAAGTACTGTTATAAATCCATGGTTGATTGAAGGAAAAGCATGGGGCAGACCCCAAGATCCAATTTGTTGGATAAGGTAAATAAAAATCAGTCCACATTAACCTTTCGTTACTTATAAAATACGTAAATGTTTGATATCGTCCATAATTTAATGCCTTACTTTGTTTTAATCAGGGGAGCAACATTATCAACCCTACCATTAGTATTGAACAATAGAGCGTTGATAGTGAAACACAGCTAGAAGATCATGGTGCTCCCCAACATCCCCATCCCAGTGAGGTGTAGCCCCAAGATGTTCCTGTGAATGAGGCCCACGACAGTAAAATGTCTATATATTAATCATATACTTAATAATTTTGTACTTATAAATTTTGACGTTTCAATGGAAGAGAATGTCATAGATGATCATCCTTGACCTGAAGATCAGGTGAACAGTCCAGCAACCATTCCAACCGTGCCGACTAGAGGACCAGGTAAATAATTACATTGTAGAGTTTGTTTTTAATATTAATGAACTACTTCAATGATATTTACAAATTAGCCATATAAATTCAATATTTTTTATTTTTTTAGGTGATGGCCCCTCACAGCAGCATCAATGCCATGGGTACGAGACCAGACGTACTCGGCGTGAAAGGACTGAAACAACATCATCTGCTGAAGAGCACCCAGTAAACGAAGACATGGAAAATGATGATTTGCTTAAGCACTGGAAAGCAAAAAAGAAGACTAAAAGAAATTCATGATGTCATGTAATAATTTTATAAGACAGATAGATGTACATTATATAGCTGATAATATACACAAGGCTATTTCTATGGCTTGTATATATCTGTGAATGTAATTTTGTTATACACTTAATGATAATTTCATCTTCTCTTAATGATGCAACTTCCAAAATCTTGTGACATGATATATGCAACTTTAAAAGTCTTGTGACATGTTTCATTGTGTCTCACGTGACAAAGAGAATTACCATTATTTTCATTGTGTCATGGACATGGTGTTTTATGTTTAAGAAGAGATCTTAGTGACTTCTAGTCCACTTTAGAGTCCCAAAATAAATTTTAGAACCTATCTCTGATCTAGAGGTGAAGATGGCAATAACATACAAGACGTTTTCATTCTATGCATCCAGTTAGCATAGTTTGTGGATATGTCAACCTTTGATAACAAAGTTCTTAAACTTTATGTAATGAAGCAGGCATCCCTTTTTGACAATGTGAAATCCGGAACAAAGAGGTATATGAAGGCATTTCTGCATAGGAGGGTAATAACCTTATTGGATTTGTGTAGGAAGAAAAATGTCCCACTATCTATTCCATGGAAAATATTTCACTGACATATTAAGATGGTAGTAAGGAAGAATTTGGAGGGGGAGTTGTCCATAGAAATTTTAGTGTTCTATATTCCTATTTATAGGTGGGAAGGGGGAAATATGATCATTGGGAATGGAAATTGTATTTAGCAAAGAACTAGTATTTGAGTAATAATCAAGGTTGCATTTTGGGAAAGCTTAATTACATGTGACCAACTCGATGAAAAGCACAAAACTATAAGCTGTAGTTCTTAGTTAATTTTGTGTATATTTTCTTGGTGTTGTTGGTATATTGTGGACATCAATATAATTTCTTTATTTATTAGTCTCAAGCATTAGTGACATTATTGTTCAGTGATTTGGTGTATTAGGAGCACTAATGCACCCAAATCTAAAGAAGAGCATCGATGCAACTACACCGTATAGGAGCATTGGTTCACCCATACCAAATAGGAGAAACAATATACCAATACAAAAGCGAAGCACTGATGTCTTTTTGGGCTATTAGCACTCTAGTGCACATGGGTCATGGAGCACAAATTTTTTTGAACCAAAGTGGAGCACTACTGTATTTTGTGTTTTTTTACACTTGGGTGCACATTGGTATAGAAGCATTGGTGCACCTAGACCAATGTGGATCATCAATGTGCCTTGAACAATGTTTAGAACTGATGTATTTTTGACATGTTGTTGCTCCAATGCACTTGTAGCCATGGATCACCAATGCTTTAGATATTAAAGGGCACCGGTAAAACATAATAATTTAGGTGCATCAATAAAAAAAATTCTGCCAAAACATTAGTTGCATGCCTTTGCTAGAAACCTAGTGCAACATAACAGTTTAGGTGTATCGATAAAAAAAAATCTGTGAAAACCTCTAGTTTCCTACCTTTGCTAGAAACCCACACTAAAAATGGAGAAGGGAGAAGTGGTTCCACAAAAACATCCACTAATTTGTGTTTTACTTGTAATGATTATAACTTTTATGTTATTCATGTAGAGCATGATTCTAATGAAGTAATCTGCAACATGTCCAATACAAAGGATCTTGAGTGAAGAACAAATGATGTGGTAAGTTTTCCCCATAATTGTGTTATTTTCTCTACTTCCTGTATGTTCATGGATTTGTGTTATTTGTATGCATTTCTAGGAGCCCTATTTCATATTGTCAATGTTCATGTCATGTTGACATTATGAATTTCATCATGTTAAGCTAGCATCATTACATTTGTTCCTTGTGTATTATGTTAACTTTTTTTGTCTTGTTAGCATTATTTCATTTATCTTGTCAAGTAGATGTTGTTAGTTTGTTATGCCACCTATGTTTTATGAAAGTAGTTCTACACTTCCTTTCATTGAGAAGACAATGATGGCCTTGCTATCAGTGATGTTAAGACAATAAGTTTGGGTATGGTGAACCTATTCGACTATAAGTTTTATATTTGAAATTTACCAAACAAAGGGTCAAAAATATATTCATGGTTGAGTGTTTCTAGTTAAGCGTCATTTCAACTTATACTACTCATTGCTAATCATTGTAAGTGTGGTTGTGGATTCATTGATATTCT
>JASDQU010380619.1:0-11274 GCA_032191745.1 Picea mariana | reverse complement strand
TATACACCCGCATATACAATGATGGCACCTCGAAGATTACATGCCCCGGGTTGACAATTTAATATCGAAATAGATAGCATATATTTCACACGACATTTTTGGCGCCATTGTCGAGGAGGTGCTAAAGGTATTAGAGCTTAGGTAGGTAGGTTTCCTTTAATTACAAAAAAAGGGGGAGGAGAAAATTTAAGACAAGAGGTAAGAACCTGTGCATCCATTTTAATGGGTCTCTTGTTGGCCCTTGGTTATGAAAGTTAACGAAGAGCAAGGAAGAAAAGGAAAAATGTGAACTACGTGGAAGACACAGTAATTGTTACTGGGTCGAAGTGAGCAAAAAAGAAGAAAAGATGGAGCGAAGTAAGAGAAAGAAAGTCGTTGGACGAGGAGATAGAGGATGATAGATCAACAAGAAAGAAGGATCTTGGACAGCTCAACAAGAGGAAAAAGCCTTTGGATCATCGTGCGAGAAGGAAGGAAAGACAGGCTGGCGGAGCACTGAAAATGTGGGTCAAGTTGACCTAGGGTTTTAGACACCTAGGGTTTTGGTATCTAGGGTTTTGACACCTAGGTTTTGGCCTAAGGATGTTGGTGAGTGATTGTAATGTATAAATAGAGGTCTAAAGGACCTGGGATGGGTTGTTGTTGTTACTATTTTTGGTGTTATGATTGTTGTTATTGCCTTTATCATTGTGTGATCTAGTAAGTAATATTGAGTGAGAAAGAAGAATTGAATACAAGAGCCTTATGTATTGTAAGATATTCAGTTGGGTGCGAGGATCAACCCTGTAGCTAGGTGCGCAGGGAGGGGAGAGATAGTGAGGAGAAGAAATAAGATCTGCTAGCTAAGAGCACAGACAAGAACTGTATGCTTCATCTTAATATATTATAATCAAAGTTCTATGGATGTAGCCCCAAAGAGAGGGTGAACCACATATATCTCGTGTCGTATGTGTGATTGGTGTTCTGTTCTTAGCCATTGATATATTGTTATTGCATTATTGTGTTAGATCTGATAGACAGTTGTGTGGAGTAGATCTAAGTTGATAAGTGATATACGCATGTTGTATTGTTCTAGTATTATATCCACTTGATATTCCACTTGGTTTTAGACATCTTTGTCCTGTAACCCCCCCATAGCTGCTTCAGGTGAGACTGGTTATGCTTCACAGGTGTTGCCGAAAGGGACAATAGTTAGGGCTTGTTGGTGTGCTCTTGGAGCTGAACCCTGGGTCTACCCCTGTGCCAACAAAGGGTTATGTTGCTGGGACAAGAATCTTCTTGAGGGAATGTCAAGGTGGTTTCCATCGAAGACAAAGATTCAAAAGTGGATAAAATATCAAGAAACAGACTTCATTGAAGCCTAGAACAAGAACCCTAATCTTAGTACAAAGGATTGGTTGGAGAGATATATCTTTACTGATATACACGAGATTTTCTTTGGAGGAATTCATCAGGAGCTATATGAGTGGTTAGCTAGGTTAGAAGATACCCAGTTTGAGATCAGATCTAGACCTCATGTGGTTTGGACATCGACGATTATCAAGAAGGTCAAGAGAGTTGATAACTTCATGTCAAGAGAAATAGATCATTGGTTTGATAGCACCATTGGAGGGTACATCACTGAGTTTGTTGTTGACAGAGTAGAGTGATATAGCCAAGCTGAGAGATATTTCTTCAAGGGACCCAAAGGAAATTTTTTACATTTTATGAAGCTGAGGATCAAGATGCTATTGCATGAGAAGAATATCTTGAAGATATAGTAGATTGGTCAGATCTAGAAAAGATAATGTTCAATAATTCAGACAACGAAAACGACACAGAGGCTGGACATATGCGTAGTGGGAGAGCATTCAAAGAAGTTCATATTGCGAACCTGTTTATGCAGAACTATGGGGATGAGGGTTTCTATAGTGGAGAAGAGGCAAATCTGACAGACGAAGAGCATTCAGAACCTGCTAGGAAAGAGGAAGGGAAAGATGAAGAACCTCACCGGGAAAAGCTAGAAACTTCAGGAACTATGAAGACTACTGAAGTAAGTACTACTATCCTCCTTGTTGATTCAGTAACATTAATAAATCAGAGTAATCCAATCCACCAAAGCATTCAGAGCACTGTCACTAGTAGTCCACCACATACTCAGTCATGAACCCTAGGAAGATCTATGGAAGATGAGATGAGGCTCTCTATTTTTAGGAAAGATGGATATGAAGATCCTGATCAAAACTGGTTCCTATGTGAATCCGTATGGAATATTAAGAATGTCACTGACGAAGCTGTTAAAATAAATCAGTTTAGTACTACCCTAAAGGATCGCACACTGAGCTGGTACATGAATCTTTTCCAAGGACTTGCATAGCCTAAGCCGTTGAATGAGATCAAGAATGCATTGATTTCATAGTTCAAGAAACCCAAGTCAGAGTCACAATGTATTAAAGAGATGAAATATATCAAGAAGAAGGTAGCTGAACCTATTTGGGAATTCAATCAGAGATTCAAGACCCTAACAGGTCGATTGACTTTTCAGATCCCATATGAGAAGAACAAATAATGGTTCATTGCTTCCCTCTTACCACAGATCAGAGTTCCTCTGATGCAACAGAAGATTGCTTCACAGGACGAGGCACTGGATATCATCATGAAGTTAGAATCATACCCTATGGGAGAATCCATCTCAAGTACGAGTCAAATCTTGAGTCAGCTAACTAGTTTGTCTCTGCAGGTTGAAGATATGAACAAAGACAAGGGAAAAAATAAAAGAGAAGACATCTAGTGTGTCAGATAAAGATCATAAGGCCATGATAAGGAACACTATCCACTATATCATGAATACTTGGCCTCTGGATCTCCGAGCCCTTTGAAGCAAGTCACCCTACCCTGGTGTGAGGTATGCAGAAATAGACATCGCCCTGGTGAGTGCTATTACATGTAAAAATATGTTCAGACACCCACAAATTTGTATTTCATGTTCTGTAAGTCCGTAGGGAATGATGATAGGTATTGTAGGGCTTATGAACTCATGCACGAAAGTTCAAGAGACATATAAAAAATTCAAGGCAAAGTACAACAATAAGAAAAAAATACGCAGTGTAACTCCCCTGGGAGAGGAAACTTCAATCCTCATGGTGGATGCAGAGGAGGAGGAGGAGGAGGAGGTATGGGTCGAGGCCATGGATAGGTTATTTGTTATAATTGTGTACAACCAGGACATTTGGCAAGGGCCTATCAGAACCCTTGCACTACTTGCAGCTACTGCAACTCTTTGAAGCATGTCATTAAGGAATGTCCAGCATTGTTGGCTAAACTTCAAGAGAAACGGGGACCTCAGTAGAACCCACAAGTGCAACTGATATATGTTGAACCTCATGAAGAAGACCCTAGATTCATTTTTATCACTAGAGGAGGTGTCATTACAGGAGAAGATAGACTGACCCAAGGAAAGACTACAGAAGATTCATGAGTCAGGAAAGATACAGAGAAGACCCAAACTTTTGATGCAAAGAAAGAAAGACAAATATTTGAGGAGGAAAGAAAAGAGTTCAAAGAAGATGAAGGCTCTTCATCAAAGACATGGCCAGAAATAAGAGAATATGGAATTCCACTGGCATTCGATCAATCCGCTTCGCCAAAAGAAAGAAAAGAGGTAATCAAGATCATGGAATTTTTATATACTTGTGTTAAGTTGATTCAGGATGAGAGAGTTGTAAAAGAACTACAAAATTTAATCAGACAGTATGATATAGGAAGGATAGATCCCTTACTGAATAAACCATTACATCAACTATCCAATAAGAGAAGGACAAATAAGGAACTACACTTGGATGCTCATATAGGAGAATATGATATAGACTATCTGGTCCTCGACTTAGGGTCAGAGGTCAATGTCAAGAAGAAGCAAACCTAGGCACTGAGGGGAAAACTGAAGTTTATCTATTCCCCTATCAGACTTAGGATGTCTAATCAGTAATATGTAAGTCCCTTTGTAATATTGGAACATGTCCCTATGGACATTGAAAGAGTAAGAACATTTTCATATTTTGAGGTAATTGAGATAGTTGATGACAACTACCCTTACCCTATGCTGTTAGGAATTGATTGGGATTTCAATAATTCCATTGTAGTTGATTTAAAGAAAATATGTATGACGTTTGAAAGAGATGGCCTTAGGGTCATTACACCTTTAGATCCAAATGAAGGTCAGCAATAGACAGAACCTATCAAATAAGAAGACCATGCATATGAACTGGAAAACATATACAAATTAACAGCCAGACAACAGGATTACATTAATCCTATGGCCGATGGAAACCTAAGCTGGGGAAGTGACAACGCATGTTCATTAGATTTAGAAGAAGCACTGGAGAACTGGCAGAAAGAAATGTATGAAGTATCGACAAGGAGATGTGCTAGATTAACTAGAGATGTTCGCTAGATCGACAAAACAGTAAGTAACTTTCCCACTTTTGATGGTCCGAATCCTTTAGAAACCTTCTTGTCGGAATTCAAAGAAAGTGTACCAACACAACATATATTGTTGGTAATGAATGAGGCCTTGAAATAAACACCAACAAGATGGTGGGGGACACACAAAAACAACAGTATAGAATGTGTACAATGTCATACCCTGATGATCGCGTGGTTCTCAACACAATTAGAAGGATGCGAAGTTCGGTACATAGGTCAAAGCTTCCCAAAGGACCATGTATGAAGTTGCGAGGAAGCCTGGGGAACCATTCCTCAAGAGAAGTGGGTGCACAAGTTCATTAACACACACAACCCCTATCAACTAGTACCTTCAAGTGGAGCTGCACCTCATCACTATAGATAGGGAAGGTATGACTCATAAATTTTTAACCACCTTATTTAATAGTCAATATCCTTTAGTATATCAAGCGTTACAGATTGTAAGGCATAAAGTATTTGAGGAGGCCTCTATTCCCCCTTTAGAACAAGAAGAGGACGATTGGACCGCGCCTCTCCAGAAAATGCAAGGTTGTTACAACATCAATGCTGATGAAGACGATGATCCGAGGAAGGTGAACATCGCAAAAACAGAAGGCCAAAGAGATGTGGAAGGACCAGGAGTTGAGATACCATTCATTGGACATCCAATCAATATTAATAAGGTCAACATTGGAATAGAGCAAACATTGAATCTTGTAAATGTTGGAGATTACTAGGATGATTCTACTATTGACAAAATCACAGAGTTACTGCATGAATATCAGGACTTGTTTCCGACCAAGTTTACTGATATGAAGGGCATTAAAAGGGCCTATGAGAGAGATGAGGATCCCTTTGAAACCAAATGCAAGACCAGTCAAGCAGAGACCCTATATATTGAACCCTAAATATAAGGAGAAAGTGAAGATTGAGCTCGAAAGAATGATGGAAGCAGAAATTATAGAGCCTGTTGAAGAGTCAGAATGGATTAGTGCTATGGTGGTACAAGACAAGAAGAAAGGAGAGTTCAGGATCTATGTAGATCTCAATAAGTTGAATGATGCATGTTTTCATGACCCCTTCCCTACACCATTCACTAACGAAGTGTTAGATAATGTTGGAGGCCAAGAGGTATATTCTTTTACAGAAGGATTTTCAGGATACCATCAGATCCAGATTACTAAGGAAGATCACCATAAGACCAAATTTGCAATAGAATGGGGATCCTACCAGTATACAGTGATTCCATTTGTATTGAAGAATGCCCGATACATCTTTTCCAGGGTGGTGGTCGAAGCATTCAAGGAGTTTCTGCATAAATTTCTAGAAGCATATTTTGATGATTGGATTGTTTTTAGTTTATTGAAAAATCATATTGAATGTCTAAGGCTAATGTTGGAAAAATGCAGGCAGTGTCAAATTTCCTTGAATATGAAGAAATGCTTTTTTTTTCACCATTTGGAGTTTTGTTAGGTCATATTATATGCAAGCAGGGATTGTTGGTAGATCCATCTAAAATTTCCATTATAGTTGATCTACCCCCTCCTACTCCAATCAAACACCTACACTGGGACATACGAGATATTACAGGAAGTTCATTAAAGGATGTGCCTAGATTACAGCACCCATGGAAAAGCTTTTGAAGAAAGACTATCAATTTCACTAGATAGAGGAGTGCTAGCAGACCTTCGGCACACTGAAACAGAAAATGGTTATTGTGCCTATTCTGGTTTTCCCAGATTCGAGAAAGGAGTTTCATGTGCATGTCGATGCATATTATTTTTCATTAGGAGAAGTGTTAGCACAACCTAGGAAAGAAGATATTGACCGTCCGTTATCTTTTTCTAGAAGGAAACTATCCACAACTGAGATTAATTACACCACCACTGAAAGATAAGGGTTAACTATGGTGTATGTGCTGCAACAATTTCACCACTACTTGTTGGGAGGACACTTTAAAATGTTTATTGATCACTCTGTACTAAACTACCTAGTCAACAAGACAGTGTTGGGGGGGAGAATATGTAGATGGATTATGCTATTTTAGGAATATGACTTCGAGATCGTAGTTAAACCAGGAAGAATGAACAATGGTCCTGACCACTTGTCGAGGTTGGAACATGGTGAAGAGTCGACTAGTTTGGAGGATGCACTGTCAGATGCACAATTATTGGCCATTAGAAATATTGATGACCACTTCACAGAGATATTCCAATTCCTGTCAACAGGAATGGAACCTAGTGAGTATACAATTCCTCAGAAGAAACAACTAGTAGTGCGCGCTGCCGAATTTTCACTTATAGATGGACAGTTATACAAAATGGGACCTGATGAGATGTTGAGAAGGTGTGTTATGGAGGTAGAGCGACCATTGGTCCTTGTGGAAGCTCACAAAGGCATCTCTGGAGGACACTACGCAGGGAAACAAACTACGCAAAAGGTTCTTAGAGCTATCCTTTGGTGGCCCACCTTACACAGATATGCTAAAGACTATTACAGAGCCTGCGATGTATGCCAAAGAGTTGAGAAACCGTCTAGAAGAGATGAAATGCCCTTAGCACCACAACTAACCCTACAAGAATTTGAGAAATGGGCCATTGACTTCGTGGGACCTATAAACCCACCAGGTAAGAAGATAGGAGCAAGGTACATCATTATTGCGACAAAATATTTGACCATATGGGCCGAAGAAAGAGCAATTAAGGATTGTAGTGCAACTACAGTTGTGCGCTTCATATTTGATGACATCATAACCAGGTTTGGATGCCCAAAGATCCTTATGAGTGATCAAGGAACACATTTCATAAATAAAATAGTTGAATCCCTGACTGAGAAATTTGCAGTCCACCATCAGAAGAGCACGCCTTACAATCCACAAGAAAATGGGATAGTGGAAGCATTCAATAAGATCTTGGAGACAACAATGAAAAAGATTTGTAGTGTGAACATGGATGACTGGGATTTAAGAGTACCAACAGTACTATGGGCCTATAGAACCACTTGCAATAAGCTAACAATGCAGGCCCCTTTTAAGTCGGTGTATGATCTCGAAGTCATTGTCCCAATGGAATATTTGGTACCAAGCCTAAGAATTGTTTCCTTTACATATATAGATGACACTAGAGTTGTTCGAGAAAGGCTTGCACAATTGGTTGAACTAGAAGAAGATAGATTTATTGTAGGATTCCATCAGCAGGTATAGAAGGAAAGAGACAAGGCCTATCATGACATGCACATCAAGAATAAGGCATTTAAACAAGTGGATCTAGTACTGGTATATGACAGTAAGTTCATCAAACATCCTAGGAAGTTTAGAACACATTGGCTCAGGCCATATGAGGTCACCTATGTTACAGAAGGAGGAGTTGCACAGTTGAAGACTTTGAAGGAAGAATGGAAGGAAGGATTAGTGAATGGGAGCCGGTTGAAATTATATTATGACAACCAGCTACCTCATAGCTCTTAGTAAAGGAATGAGGAAAAGGGTCTAGGTACCAAGTGCAGTTGAAACTGGGTACTAGACATAGAAAAGACAGTATGTGCAGAGAAGGAGAGGAGGCATAGAATAGAAAGAAAAGGCTTCACTGCGCAGTCTGAAGTCGAAGTAAAATAAAAAGGTCAGATCTGAAGTGCCTCGGGATGAGTCACAGGTGAGTGTTGAGGGGCCTGTTGGCCCTTGGTTATAAAATTTAGCGAAGAGAAAGGAATAAAAGGCAAAATGCCAATTGCGTGGACGACATAGTGACTGTTACTGGGTCGAAGTGAGAAAAACAGAAGAAAATATGGAGCGAAGTAAGATAAATAAATTCATTGGATGAGGAGATAGAGGATGACATATCAACAAGAAAGAAGGATCGTGGACAACTCAGCAAGAGGAAAAATCCACCATTGGATTCTTTGGAGCACTGTGTGAGAAGGAAGGAAAAACAGGTTGGAGAAGCCCTGAAAATGTAGGTCAGGTTGACCTAGGGTTTTAGACACCTAGGGTTTTGGTATCTAGGGTTTTGACACCTAGGTTTCAGCCTAAGGATATCGGTCAGTGATTTTAATGTATAAATAGAGGTCTAAAGGACTTGGGATGGGTTGTTGTTGTTACTATTGTTGGTGTTATGATTGTTGTTGTTGCCTTTGTCATTGTGTGATCAAGCAAGTAATATTGAGTGAGAAAGAAGCGTTGAGCACAAGAGCCTCCTGTATTGTAAGATCTTCAACTGGGTGTGAATATCAACCCTGTAGATGGGTGCACAGGGAGGGGAGAGATAGCAAGGAGAAGAAAGAAGATTTTATATCTAAGAGTGTAGAAAATAACTGTATGCTTCATCTTAATATATTATAATCACAGTTCTGTGGACGTAGCCCTAGAGAGAGGGTGATCCACGTATATCTTGTGTCATATGTGTGATTGGTGTTATGTTCTTAGCCATTGATATACTACTGTTGAATTACCATGTTAGATCTGATAGATAATTGTGTGGAGTAGATCTGAGCTAATAAGTGATATATGCATACTGTATTGTTCTAGTATTAGATCCACTTGATATTCCCCTTGGTTGTAGACATCTTTGTCCTGCAATCCCCCATAGATGACTGCATCTGCTTCGCAGGTGTTGCTGAAAGGGCCAGTAGTTAGGGCTTGTTGGTGCACTCTTGGAGTTGAACCCTGGGTCTGCCCCTACACATCCATTTTAATGGGTTTCTCCAAAGCCTTGTTGTTCCTTTTCCACAAGAGTATTTACTTTTAATGCAAGTTTTCTTACTTTTCTTAGTTTGTTTAATTTTCTTAGTGTGTTTACTTTCTTGAAATTTACTTTGCTGCAAGCATGTTTATTTTCCTGCAAAAGTATGTTTTATCATTCCTGCAAGGTGTGTTTACGTTTTCGCAATTTCTTTTTTCCTGCCAGTGTGCTCATTTTACTACAAGAGTGCTTTCTTTTATTAATTTTATGAAATTTGTATTTCTTTCTTGCAAGTGTGCTTCCCTTTCGCAAAGTGTGTTTATTTTTCCTTCCAGTGTGTTTACCTTCATACACGTGTGAGTTTGATTTCATTCTTGCAATTGTATTTTATTTTATGCTTTGATTTCTTTCCTACAACTATGATTGATTTTATGCAAGCGTGGTGCATTTGGTTTGTGAAAATCTTCTTTAAATATGTATTTCATTGTTTTAGGTAGTTCTGATTAAAATCTTAAAAAATATATAATAACAAAAATTTTGGGTGTTGTAAGAACCCCGGACACTGATTGTTGTGTGAACCAGGTTTTATTAAATTACAGGATGAACTCAGAAGAAACCATTAGCTTGAAGCAGCTGGGATTTCTTCTTTTCAAGAAGAACATATTTTGGCAGGAGCCAAAAGTGTATCTACCTCTCTGGAAATATTAGAAGAATCAAGGTCTTATGAACTACACAAATATTTTCCTTGCCAAACTGCGAAGGAAGATGAAAAATTATGGACTATGTCTGGTGGAGAGAAATCACTAAGACCTAAGATTGAGGAGTTCTCAACATCCATCTCAGCATATACTTTATGTACTTCAAAAATCAATTATCCAGAAGAAGAGGATCTGCAAAGCATGATGAAGGAGAACATAAAAATTATTGTTGATGAACATCAAGATTACATTGAAATTTGGTTTCAGGAGGTCATCAGGCCACGATACTATTCTCTTCTTCAACACCTTCTGATGCCAAAACAAGTAGGTTGGTTGGTTCTTCATATCCAGTTAATCACTGCAGTAAATTTTTCATATGTGGATATGGGTATGTTTCTTATCTTTCTTTGCACATGGTTACATTGGAAAAGTTCTTACACTTGAATAAATATTTTCCTTTTTTTTAGGTAGAGTAGGATAGTAAATAAAGAAGCCTCATTTTACATTTTATTTTTAAGAAAATAACTATGATATACATGTTCATGTGACTTGATCTCATTGATCTGATCAGTTTTTGATATTTTAGAGTGTGGTTTTTGACAAACAGTTTTAGAAACTTTTTGCAAGTATTTATCTAACCACAAGTGGACAACTCCAAGGATACAAAAAGGGAAGTATTTTACTTTGGAATAATATGTTTCTATATTTGAACTCTGTTGTCTACTTAAGCATCGATTGGATAATGACTTTTTTTATTATGCTTAGGAAATTGGATGCTTTAAATTATCCATTTTTACAAATATTTCTATCTTCCTTTCTCTCAAGCCACATTTAATGGAAGTTTCTCATAACCTCCATCACTAGAGGATATAAGGAAGTGAGACCTTGTATTATCAAACCTAGAGGTTACTCATACAATTTCTCCAAGAACCCTGAGTAGGTAAGTAAAGTATCTTTATGAAAGAGTAGCAAGAAGGACTCATTAGTGGTTAGCCATGGAAACATCAATATAAATTTAAAAAAAGAAGAAAGTTAGTATGGCCTAAATATACCTTTCTTTTATTTTCCAATGGTACCATCCACTACACACTAAAAATTCTTGATTATACCATATCTTTAGATTGGCTACGCCCAATTAAGTATCCCTTACATCAAGAGAATCTATAAGGAATACATAAAGAAGAGTCATCCTCTAACTTAAATACCATCCCAGTCCAAAATAAAAAATTTCAAAGCTTCATCCCCATCTTCTTGCAAAAATAAATATTTATACACAAATCTTAAAAGATGGTGGACCAGTCTCTTCTATATAATGGTGTAAGAGGCTAACCCGTCGAAATACTGAACAGGTCTGCTGGCAACGAGTACTTTCCTATGGTATGACTAGGCAAACCCATTGGAGTACTGAACATGCTTGTTGGCAGCAAGGAATTCTACCTAGCGAGGGTGATGATCTGACA
>JASDQU010380609.1:0-11258 GCA_032191745.1 Picea mariana | reverse complement strand
TGTCAGAGTCTTGTGGGGTTGTGGTTTCTACCTAGGACTGTATCTTTCCCCTCTCTCTCCTTTTTGCAAGCCGAGTCTTGAAGTTTTTCTCTTCGATTAGTAACATCATTTTTGTTCGCCCCTTTTGTGTTTAAGTGCCATGGTTTCCCTTAATGTCTTACCTGAAAATGAGTCTCGGCCCCAAGCCCCTATATTTTCCCCAAGGGCGATCAATCATCTTCTTTTGTTGCAGTCATTGGTCTCTCTGTTTTCTCATCTCACAGCCAGTCGTCCAAATCCATGATCGTTCAAGCCGCAACCATGAACACAAAGCACAGCTTTCTTAACAGTTTGTTTTGGGATTGAAGCATAAGAAGAAGGCAGTTTTAATCTTTCAGTGGCGGAGATTCCAGGAACAGTCCAAATCAATGACTCATGGGCGTTCGGGAGTGAAAACTTGCGTGAAGTATAATGCCAGAGCAAAAGGCCCCAAAGTGAATATGAATTGTTGATCTTAAAGGGGCAAGTGGCATTCGATCCAAGACTTTGGGGAAATGAGCTTCGGGAGATTTGAAATGAGAAGTGCTTATAAATCCTGAAGAGTCAAAGCCCGAAGTCCCGAAGAGCCGAATTTGTCGAAGCTGCCGAAGTGGCCGAAGGCCTGAAGTCCTGAAGGCCCGAAATGGATCTGAGTCGTTGATCAGCAAGAGCCACGTGTCGTCAGATCCACAGCTCTGGGTAAAAGTGCATGGAAGAGTAAGCGAGATTTGAGTTTTGGTTTTCCAGAGCCTGGAGACCCGAAGTGGATCTTGGCCATCCAAATCCAAAATGCCACGCGTCATCAGATATGTCACTCCGAGAGTTTTACTTCGGGAGTTTTAAAATGAGAAAAGTGTCGAAGTCCCGAAGACCCGAAGTGTCGAAGTCCCGAAGCACGTGATGCATTCTCATCAGGCATGATGCGTGGCACTCTTTCCAAGTCATTCGGTCGTGGCCATGTCACCCTCCTTATCATGACACATCAGCAGATGTGACATCATATGACATCATCCGGACCATCCAGCAGTGGGGACACATGACAGATATCTGCGAGCTTCGTGGGAGACGTAAGTTTGAAAATTGATTTTCCCGGAGCCTGGAGTCCCGAAGGGATATCAACCGTCAATATTTGGAGGCCACGTGTCATCAGATCCTTAGCTCCAGAGGATTTTCCAGGAGGAAAATTTGAGTTTTATTTTTCCCGAATTCCGGAGATCCAAAGAGATTCTAGTTGTCGATCTCAGGGTGCCACACGTCGTCATATCTTTAGCTCTAGGTAAAAGTGATAGAAGGCAGAGGAGGTTTGAGGTTTGAAAAGTAAGCTCAAATCGTGAAGCAGGTCTCATCCATCGATTCAAAAAGGGAAGATATGATCCATTGATTTGGAGGGGGAAGATTTGAGTTGTTGATCATGAAGACTCATCCAAGATCATGATATCAACGACCACAGTCCATTGCAGGAACACAACATGCTCAGGTGATAATTTTCTTGAGCGGTCCCACAATTGAAACAATGGTAAGTCAAAAGTGATACGTAGCGAAAGGAGATGGATTGCAGGCCCAAAAGCCGTCTAAATCAAAACCACCTTTGAGAGGCCCCACAATCACGTGCTCATATAACATCCTATCCAAGAATAGCACGTGGTCGCCCCCTGAGCATTAAGCTCCATCACAATCCCGTGAAAAGGCAGTTAATGAAAGAAGAGTTGGTGGTTGAAACCTCAGCTCACTCCATAAATGGAAGGCATGGAAGGCACGGCCGTGGGGACTGAACCGTCAACCCATGGTACCCCTATGGACAAATTTTCCTACAGACCCATGCCTATATGAGCTCGCGTCTGACAGAGGGATACATGCACAGTCTGACAAAAGACTTCTCAGATGCAATGCTTTGAATGTAGTGATCAGATCATATTCCTGATACTCGGGGACTATTCTGATTATAAATAAGTAGTTTTGATATTTTGTTAAGGTCGTCAACTGGTTGAGCAGAGCTCCCTATTTTGTAATGTTTTGATGCCAGAACTATTCTCTAGTTATGTATCAAATTTGAGACTTTCATGTTAATAGAAGTCAGCTTCTTTTCATCTCTCTGTAAAAAACTGTGCTAAAACACTCGGGCATGGAGGATCCAGTCGAGGGTTGTTATGTTGTTGTAATGTAGGTTTGATTATAGTGGTATTGTGACCAGTTTTAGTCAGCTCCCTTGTATCGTTTTCCCTCTTACGCTGAATGGCTTGGGCATGGAGGACCCAGTCGAGTTGTTGTAGTTGCATTGTGATGTAGGTTTGATCATTGTGTTGTTGTGACTATGTTGTTTGGACACATTTCAGTGTCTGAAGCTTGATTTCAAGAGTGATCTTGAGTTTGAGTTTTTCTTCTCCAAGCTTCTTGAAAGCCTGATGCTTATAGAAGTCTTGTTCACCTTTCTCACTAAGTCTTCCCTCTTCTCACACTTAAACTCAACTCACTGACTGAAGTTAATGTGGCCCTCACTTCCCTGTGCATTTCTTGTCCAGTTCTGTGTTGAACATCATTCATATATTGAGTTTTGTCCATTGACCTCCACTCACATAAAACCAACATCCACCAAAAACTATGATGGGTACTGGGCTTATCCTCCCACAATCAGAGGGTGACTCTCAATGCTAACAGGCTGAAACAAATTTTGTTCATCCAAAATATATTTTTGTAATGGAATTCATGGAAAACAAACGGATTCCTCACTTTTCAGCCGAACATTAGTTTTTTCGGCCGAAAGGTTGTTGAGATAATTCTGTCTATCGGAACAAAATGAAGGGACACAATTTTTCATTTCAGTTCGCACCAAATCTTATAAATACGCTTTCATCTGAACCAATTTTACACAATTCACTTGCTCATTTCATGGTTTTGCATATGTAGAGCTCGTTTCATGGTTTTGCATATGTGGATGATTCCAGAACCCTATCGTACACATGATATATATCCGAAAGTATAATGCCTCAGGAGCTAAAATTTGAACCCAAAGTACCTTGATTCGTCTGATAAATACCCTCCAAGGAGTTCCTTCTGAAACGTCGTAGAAAAAAAATTATAGAGAAAATTCCAAGGTGTCTCAGATGCAGCAGTGAAACCCCAAGACCTGGAGCTCTGAAACCAAATGTTAAGAACCAAATATCAAAATAGCATAAAAAACCTCAGAATAAGTACTCAACACCTTAACAAAGAGAGAATTTCAAATAATAAGCCTCTTCGAGGGGGAAACCTCCTTATACACCACATAAATTTACAAATACAAGATGATTCCAAATGAAAAGGTATCCTTGGTATATATAGGAGACTAGGAGGTACAATTACAACTAATGGACCCAAGCCGATATAAATAAAATAACAATACTGATGTAATATGCACCAATTAAGGGGTAATGTGCCACTATTTAGGGCTTAACACGAAATAATCATTATAAAATCTCTCTCTAACCCCCTTGCCTATATCCATCCATCGATCTATCGATCTCTCTATCAATGGGTATCCTATGTGGCTAGGTAGGGTGCCCTATACGACATCATGTAGGCATGCAAAGGTATACAGGTTCCCCGCTCGCTGAGCACACTGTCCCCGCTAGGGAATTCATAGGTGGATTTCGTCTCTTCTCCCCAACCCAACCACTCCATTAGGTTTCACTAATACTGGGGAAATGCTATTTTCATGTGTCTATTGTTCTACCATTTGTTCCAATGCCAATGTCCCCTACCTATTATGTGTTTCTCTCGCTGAGTAAATCGTGTCCTCGCTAGGGATCTATCTATCGATGTATATATTGGTTTTCAATCGTAAAATCATCCCCATTCAAGCAATATGTGATGAAGGGTGTGTGGTGATCGTTTTCATTGTATGGTGGCCCCATTCAAGCATTGTGTAGTGGGCCTCCCGGTGATGTGTCCCCGCCCACCATTGGTTCCAGCACCGGCGTCCCTGTCGGTTCATCATAGTTCCGCAATTATCTAGCGCTAGGGTCTATCCATGATTCGTGGTTCCATCTGTGGGTCCGTCCATCCCTGCCATTTGTCAATTTTTCCACCCGTTGGTCAATTATCCTCGCTAGGGTAGTAAGTGTTTTCATTCAATCATCAAATCATCTCTGTCACAGGTAGGTGCATCGCTTATGCATTATTGGTTCCAACGCCAAAGTCCCTACCTTGTCGATTATTTCTTTCTTGGTTCCAGTGCTAGCGTGCCTGGCCTGCCATTTTTTTGTTGCAGTGCCAGTGTCCATCCTTGTTAGTTCATTATCATATAAAAATCAAGAAGTCTCAGTATTTGGATGGGTAAGGTGAACAAATAAGTAACAAGCAGTGAGGTACACTCGTTCAAGTAGTGTGTTGGTCTGTTCATTCAAGCAGTGTGCTAGGATGGCGGGTCAGTGTGTCCCCAATGGTGTTTCTTTCTTTCTTTCCTCGCTCGATGGGCATGTCTACCCTTGCATAAGGGTTGGTCCCATCGGGCATAGAAAGGGTCTCTTGTGACAAAGCAACTTATTGAATCCTTTCGAAATAATAGTTGATTGGTGCTGGACAAATGTGGTTTGAATTGGTAGAGCTAGCGAGGAAAGGGGACAGTTCTTAAGGAACAAAAATAGGAAATTTTTCTTAGATAAATGTATGGGGGGAATTAATGGTCAACCTAAGGTGTGTTTCTTTCCTGCTACTTTTTATAAATGTGACGAACTACAATGGTTTTTTTTACCAGAGTTACAAAGTGAATTCTCTAAGTAGCTATGATTCTGATAAATGTTTATAACTTCCCAACCACTATTGGGAGGAACACTGCCCAACCACTATTGAGAGGAAAAATTAGGTTATTCCTTAGTGGGTGACTAAACTACACTTCAGGACCTGGGGGATGAAAGGCATGAAGATAAGAAAAAAAATCCATGTCTTTATGCCGAAGGTGTTGAACCGGATGGGGATATACAATAATACTATCATACCAATAATAATAAGAACCATGGGGATGACGATGTCGCGGCAAGAGGAGTTCATTTTCCCGCAGCAAGAGGAGCCGAGAGAATGTGAGTTTGTGTAGAGGGAATGTAAAAGTGGTGGGAGCGAAGATAATTTTAGTGTGCAGATAGAATTGACAAGAGAATTCAAGAGTGGTGTGAGACCGCTGGAAAATAAGATGAGAAAAAAAAATCTATGCGGACGCTGGAAAATACGATGGATTGTCTTGTAAAAAATCTATGTGGACGATGGAAAATATGATGGAATTTTTCTTGTAAGGTTGCAGTCGAAGAAACATTTGATCTCCTTCTGCGAATTGACGATCAAAGCGACCTTGATCTTCTTGTTGCTTCATGCGATTCTAGGCCATGACCAAATTCTCTTTGAGGGTACAAAGAATATCTTCTCAAACTGTAAGCATTTGGTCAACTACCTGGACCTTTGAGACACCTGGAAAGTATGAGATAACTGAAGGTGGATTTTGTCCATATACTGCTTCAAAAGGAGTCATGCGAGTAGTTGTATGGTAAGAAGTGTTGTACCACCATTCAACTAGTGGTAACCATTGAGCCCATTGATTTTTCCTTTCCGATGCAAAAAACCTCAAATATGTTTCCAAACACTTGTTGACAACCTCAGTTTGACCATCAATCTAGGGATGATAAGTTGTGCTAATATGAAATTGGGTACCTTGTAGCTTGAACAGTTCTTGCCAAATATTGCTGGTGAAAGTTGGGTCGCGATCATAAACAATAGAATGAGGCATGCCATGAAGCTTGAAGACCTGATCCATGAAAAATTCAGCCACAGTGGAGGCTGTAAATGGGTGTTGAAGAGCATAGAAATGAGCATACTTGGAAAGACGATCAACTACCACCATGATGACTGATTTATTGTCCGATTTAGGTAATCCTACAATAAAATCCATAGAGATATCCCCCCAAATAGCAGGTGGAATCAAAAGTGGTTGTATTGTGCCAGGAAATTTGATTGTTTCTCCCTGGTTGTGTTGACAAACATCACATTCAGCCACAAAATTGTGAACATCCTGTTTCATACCATCCTAGAAAAAAGAACGTTTGACCCAGTCATAGGTTTTGGTAAACCCGGAGTGCCCAGCGGTGGGTGTAGCATGAAGCTCAGAAAGTACCGTGGATTTAATTTTTGATTGTTTACTTAAATAAAAATGGCCTTTGTATTGAAGCTCATCATTGAGACAAGAGTACCCTTGGTAGACTGGAGAATTGGCCTGAAATTCTTGTATTAGATGTGAACTTTTGGGATCGTGTAGCCATTCCTAGTGAACATCTTGGAGCCAATCTGGTACAATGAAGGAGAGAGAAAAAAGAGACCCTTCATCTTCATATTTTATGGAAAGTGCATCAACAACCACATTGTCTTTTCCTTTCTTGTAAATGATCTCATAATCATATCCAAAGAGCTTAGTCACCCATTTTTGTTGCTCTGGGTAGGAAAGGCGTTGTTCGAGAAAATGCTTGAGGCTTTGATGATCTATTTTAATTTGGAAGTGTTTCCCCAACAGATAAGGGCGCCAAAGATCTATGGCATGCAGAATAGCCAACATTTCCTTTTCATAGGTTTATTTTCCCAAATGTTACTCTGACAATTGTTTGCTGGTAAAGGCCAAAGGTTGACCCTCTTGCATAACCCTTATTTGTCAATTTCCCTTCCAGAATGGATCAAGTTATGTTCCATTAGTGGAAACCTGATTCCTTGGGGTGGGTTCCCATTTGTCAAGAAGGTATTATGTAATTGGATATTTCTCTACTTCCAATTGATAGGTAGGATACTTGTGGTAACACATTTACTTCTTTTAGTTTGATACTCATCACAAGTTTGTGTGGATTAATTTTTTTAGAGAAGGCCATGTTGTAATTTAGTTGAAATGAGTAGTATGCATGTCCATTAAGTATTTCTTTGAATTGGCATCTACAAGCTTCGTTCCATTGATCAAGGTGAGTTATATCTATAACACTTATTTAAGTATTCAACACTAGATCAAAAGAAAATAGGGGTTTTAAAATAAATTCTAATTGAGATAAATGTAAATATTTATAACCACGAGATATCCATCTCTTACATTGTTGTCCAATTATGAAGGGTAAAAATGCTTGAACTATACTAGGTCTAGTTGTTAGAATGTCTACTCTAATTACATTATAGCTACTATAGACAATGGTTTTGTATTTGTTTCATTATACAACTCTTTATTGAGTATTTATAAGAATGAAAAATTACCACAATGATCTATTATAGTAGTTTTCTTTTTATGCAAATTTATAATATTATTAATTCCTTGGGAGCCAAGAGTGTTGTATATGGATTTTGATCTGCTAATAAGTTCATTCCAATATTGTCCATGTCTAAGGGTTCAATACAGGACTAAATCTCATTGATTTAAATTGTTCCAATCACCACATTAACACTATGTGAGAGGGATATAATAAATGAATACAAAGATATGGGACAAGGTGACTAAAGGGAAACAATTGCTATCATTAGCCTAAAAAGCCTTACAATATTACCAAAAGAATCTTATATCTATGAGCTACTATGAACATTTAAACCACTACATAGGGATGTTCAACTAACAAAAATAACCATTGTCGTCAAATGAATGTGTAATGCATCTAATGTACAACATAGGGGATTCTAATCTAGGGAGATTAGTTCCAATGGTCCATTCTAAAACGCAATCACATTTTTTTTTATCTTCCAAGGGTTGGCTAGAGTCCGTTCAATAATTGCATGTATTAGAATAATAGGATAGTGAGCTTAAAAAAAATTATGAAATTTGTTACCAAATTATAACCAAATAACAAATAAAAGTTTTGAGGTAATATTTCGTTGAGGATCCTTATATCTCCAACCATAGCACAATCGCATTAGCTCTTTGCACGTGAGCCTCTACAAACCCACTCTCTATTATTGATAGAGGTTATGGTGTATTCATGAGACCAACTTCTAGGATGTTGTTTCTCATGTCACGAGTTAAGTCAAATATGTTATGCAATTCTTATGCAAAAATAATAAGAAAACAACATGTGAGAAAATAAGATATTATGTGAGAATGAGTTGGCTACGATGCCATATGTAGTAGAACTAATCTTTAACATAGGCCTTATCTATTTTGAAATAAAACTTACAAGAGAGGGATCTCAATGTGTGTTTGTGTGTGTAGCAAGAAAATGAAAATTCCATTTCTTCATAACCGTAGAACCGCTTTTTTTAATCCATATATATGAGCTTGGGTCATCTTAGGTATTTTTTGAAATTTCATATCTAGTCAGAATATAAATAAAAATAAAATCTCTGTGTGTGTTTACACACACTAAAGAGATATTTTATATGTACACCTAATATAAAATAACTATATAAAGAGATAAAAAGAGAGATCTAGATTTACACAAAAACAAAAATACTATAAATAAAATATTTACATAAAAATATCATTATCCTTCTCTTCTGCTTAGCCTAAGTCCATCCTAAATTATTAAAAAATTTACACTTCAAGAGATTTGATCTCTTTTGGCGCTTAATAGATCCAAATTTAAGATGGATATATGTAAATTTAAGAAAAATAGAATATAATTAAAACTTATTAGGAATAATCCAATTGCTTTGGATATTCTATTGTATTTGGGAAATTTTCATGTATTTCATAAATGTGTTGTTGGATTTTTTGCTTTTCTAATTTTAATATACAGTCCAAGGAATTCAATTTTCTCCCTTTCCTTTTCCAGATTGCTTTATAATAGAATGATTATGATGTCTTTGAAAAGCTACGAGATGTTGAATATGAATAAATTAAAATATCATTTATGTATATAATATTGAAGGAATAATAAGAACTAAATATAGAGGCTATCCATTGTTTAAAAATGTCATTACAATCCCTTCAAATTATTCTCTAAGAATACTAAATGTTGTTTTATGTATATTTTTTGGATTTTTTTCTTATTCAATGAAATCCACTCTTGGAATCAGAGTTAGTATAACCTTACTTTTTCTTTGATGAAATCCACTCTACTTCTTTGATGAAATCCACTCTTGGAATTAGAGTTAGCATAACCTTACTTCTTCTTTGATGAAATCCACTCTTGGAATCAGAGTTAGTATAACCTTCTTGTTAACTCTTTTTATTTCACTATGCATGTTGTGCTGGCATATTTATTACGGGCAGATAGAAGGCAGAGTATTTGTTTGTCATTGATGGCAAGCTCAACCTGACGATGACGAACAAGAGAAAGTGGCAAGACCAACAACGCAACGATGATCACATGGAAAGATCAGAAGTGTAAACTCCATTTCGGAGTTTCGGATACCAGGAGTTGGAGGAGTCAAGGAAGAAACTCATGACAGAAAATCGCGAAATGCGAAACCACGACTTAATCTCCATTTCGGAGTTTCGAATACTGAGAGTTGGAGATGTCAAGGAAACTCATGACAATAATGATGAAATCGCGAAATGCGAAAGATCAGAGCATCAACAAAGAATCCATTTCAGAGTTTAGCAGACCGGGAAATCAAAGATCAAAGGAACTTTAACCTTTGAAGCAGCGAACCCCGAAATCCTGAAACAAACACATCAACAAACCACGTCAGCTAAGGACATGTGGCACAATTAGGCAATGAAAAGTGTCAAGTTGATTCAACATTTCAGGCACCTGTAAGTCACGAATCAGAGTGACATGTAGCAACTATTCGACATGTGTCAATCCACGTGTGAGGTCAACAGGTTTATGTCACATCGGAACTTTCTATTTCGGGGTTTTTACATAGAAAGAAGAAACTCCACCATCATGAAGTCTTGAACTCTGAAATTTCGAAAGGGACTATTGTGAGTCTCGAAAACTCGAAAGGAAAAACACTGAAATCCCTTCAATCGTCCATCTCAGTGGGTTATCTGAATCGTCCGATCACTTCGGAGATTTTGTGATCATGAATTTTATAATGTTGGAGTCACAATGACTCGAAGGGAAAAACATATTTTGGTGTAGGTTGTGGTCACCATCAGTGGTCATGTGAGAGGGAGGAGCTAGAACCAAGCTGAGCTCCTTTTTGGTGATCGTAACATGAAGAGCCGAGATTCTTCACCACAGGAATGCCGAAATGCCAAAATGTGAAATGGCGAAATCAATGCAAGACCCTGTGCTTGTAATCCAATGGTGTTGGATACTTGGAAATCTGATCGAAGGGCTACTGGTTCTCTTCATGATTAATTGTTTAGTTACGATTCAGTTAGCAGAACCGAATCATGGTTCTTGGACAGTTGGCGTTTCAGTTTCTGAAGCATTGTTCTAGGGATTTGAGGGGTAACCAAAGGTGTTGTAGTATATAAAAAGAAACACGCAGTGACTGTGTGGGGTTGGTCGTTCTGAATGAAAAATGAGTTGAACTATAAGAAAGGGAAAATTACAGTATGCACAATGTGAGACCGACAGTATGTGTAGTGTGAGATAAAACTCAGAGATGAGTAACATATAAGGAATAGACAAAAGCAAGAGTAGAATTGCAGAACAGCTTGAAGCAGAGCAGAACTGCAGAATAAACAGAGGAAGAGAAGAATTGCAGAACAGTTAGAAGCATACCAGATTTACAGAATAAAGAAGAAGTGGCAAGAATCGATTTATCTATGTTGTTGGTTATTCAATCATTTATTTATAATCTGGGAGGTAGGGTGGTGCTAGGGAGGACTGTGGTCCTCTGATATTCGAGTTGGTGTTTGAATATTGGGATTTGTAGCTTCCATCTAGTTGTGGCTAGAAAACACAGTGGCAGGGTGGTGCTTACGAAAACACAAAGTTTTCTATATGCAAGTTGGTGCTTGTATAAGTGGAAGTAGGTGCTTCCATCCAGTCGGTGTTGGAACACTTAGGGATTGGTGCTTCCTTCTAGTGGGTTCTAGAGAAACTAGAGAGTTGGTGCTCTCAAACAAGTTGGTGCTTGTATAAGTGGAAGTAGGTGCTTCCATCCAGTCGATGTTGAAACACTTAGGGAGTTGGTGCTTCCTTCTAGTCGGTGCTAGAGAAACCAGAGAGTTGGTGCTCTCAACAAGTTGGAGCTTTTAAAACAAAGGTAATAGCCTCACTTTGAGTTGGTGCTCAAACATAGATGATGTGCAGAACTTAAAAGACTGCCTATCATTTCGAAGAAGAAGAGGTTTTCTCCCTTTATGGGTTTCCTCGTGAAAATCTGTCTTTGTGTATATCTTATGTGTGATTGATGCTCAT
>JASDQU010380606.1:0-11204 GCA_032191745.1 Picea mariana | reverse complement strand
AGACATTTTCGTTTTGAATCATCTTGTACTTGAAAATTTAAGTGGGGTTAAAGGAGGTTGCCCCCTCGAGGAGGCTTATTATCTGAACTTATCTCTTTTTCAAGGCGTTGAATACTTTTTCTGAGGTTTTTCTATGCTATATTGATATTTGGTTCTTAACAGCAGATGGGCTAGCGCATTCATCAGATGGATGTAAAAACTGCGTTTCTCAATGGGATCATTGAGGAAGAAGTGTACATTGAGTAGCTAGAAGGTTTTGAGACCTTTGACATGGATTCGCATGTGTGCAGACTCAAAAGAGCGTTGTATGGGCTGAAGCAAGCACCCTGTGCTTGTTACACTCAGATAGACAGCTATTTCACCGGACTGGGATTCACCAAAAGTGAAGCGGATGCAAACCTATACCAAATTGTGGTGGAGGGTAATATTTTAATCATTGTTCTTTATGTTGATGATTTAATACTTACTGGTGATGAGAAACTGATACACTCATGCAAGGAGGACCTTGCAAAGGAGTTCGAGATGAAGGATTTGGGCCTCCTTCATTATTTCCTTGGATTGGAAATATGGCAGTGAGATGGTGAAATTTTTGTGTCTCAAGGAAAGTATGCAAGGGAGTTATTGGGTAAGTTTCACATGGAAGGCTGCAAACCCAAGGATACTCCTCTTCCAGGAAACTGGAGGAAAGAGGATGCTACTTCTGGAGAGGTAGTGGATGCTACTATCTATTGACAGTTAGTGGGTTGGCTAATGTATTTAGTGAACACGAGACCAGACATTTGCTATGCGGTTAACCAACTGAGTCAGGTGATGGTTAAGCCTACCAAGCTCTTTTGGAAGGCGAGCAAGCATGTCCTGAGATACCTGAGGGGAACATATGAGTATGGCTTATGGTATAGATAGACGAATGAGGTGAAGTTGCATGGCTTCACAGATGAAGATTGGGCGGGAAGCCCAACGGACAAAAAGAGCACAACAGGGGGGATCTTTAGTATCGGATCTACAACTGTTTCTTGGTACAATAGGAAGCAGAGATCTGTGGCACTCAGTTCATCGGAAGCGAAATACATGGCAACAATTCAAGATGCATGTGAGGCTATCTGGATGAGAAAGATCTTGGTTGTTTTTTTTGGTTCTCATTTAGATCCGACAGTGATTCATTTTGATAATAAAATTTGCATTAAACTCTTGATTAATCCTGTGTTTCATGATAGATCTAAGCATATAGATATCCGGTATCATCATCTCAGAGATTGTGTGCAGTGGATGATCATGTTGCTTTAGTACATTCCTACGGAAGATCAGGATGTAGACATTCTGACGAAGGCGCTCACCAGGAGAAAAGTCATGATTGGGGTGAAGGATAATTCCTTTCTTGTTGAGAGGGAGTGTTGAAAAGTCAACAAGAAATGTGTGTCTAATTTATTTTCCCCTTAAATAAATATTAATCTATTATCTCATAATTACTTGAAAATAGTTAACTGAAATGGAAAATCAGTTAGCTATAGGAAATTTGAGTTCAAAGGTTGACCGGTGGGACATCCAAGTCGAATTAGTTGTAACTGAGTGATTCGAAGTTGTAACAGAGTTGGATGTGTAGTTATGTGAGTTGTGAAGTAGTTTAACTCAGTTAAGTGAGTTAAGCTCAGTCGTACTAGTTGTAAATGAACTTACACTAGTGAGAGATAAATGAATTAATTATTAATTAATTCACAATAAGTGATATCACATGCAACTGAAGATTTACCATTGTTAACTACATGCATGTCAGATCTAGTGGTGATTCAGATTATTTTCGACATGAAATGCGAGCGGAGATATAATAAAGAAATGCACAGAGATATCGCAGATATTCAATAAGATAATATAAATGTATCAGAGATGCAACCATAAACACAGATATACAATAATACACGATTTCTATTAATGAAATAAATGTACAGAGACTGTAAAAATATAGAGTGAAATACTCGCTAGAATGGTGGCAACTTATCTCTGAGAAGAGATGTGACGGTTGCTCGCATTTGTAAGAAAATGGTTACAATGAGGCTCTGAAGGCCTTTTTACAATAAACAGGAATGTCAAAAACCCTATACATCCAAAAACCTAACCCTAGGAGATGAAGTGCCAAAAGTCATGTGGGCCCGGTTTGGGTAAGTGAGTACATCAACTTCTCGGGGTTGTAACTTTTGCATACGATCTCTGTTTTAGGCGTGTGATAGCTCGTTGGAAAGGTATTGTCAAGGAGATTCATTTTGGGGGCTCAATAATTCATTTTAATATAATTTAGAACCTCTATCTTGAAAAACATTCATTTGGGCCCTCAAAATGGCCCTGGAAGTTAAAAACTGCTAAAAATAGTAAATTGCCAAAATTGCCAAAAAACTATTTTGAGCCAGTCGAAAAAGGTGGGTGGCCACCGATATCCACCTGGATCAATTCTCCCTCCTTAAGAAGCAATGGTCTCCATTTCATTGAGTTCTCGGGGGAGAGGGAAAAGCATTTGTTGAATCTGCATCTTGGTGAGCTGCTTGCTTTGCTGGAGACGTCGCGCTGCTCAGTTTGTGTAAGTTTGTCACGAACCTGTTGAGGCTGAGGTCGTTCAACAAGTCGGGCTACATGAGAGGATGATGTGCAAAAGGAATCTTTGTGCTTTTCTACAACCTTGTCGACTTGCTTCTGTTTGATAGAAGGTGCTTGGGGCGAGGTTGTAGTGGTTGCAGTGTCCTTCTATTCTCCTTTTGAACAGATTGTGAAGAAGCTAAATTTTGCAGTATGAGATACTACCTTGTGACACTTTTTAGGTGGAACAGTAGTTGGAACTACCTCTGATATTCTATAGAGATGAATCTCCAGAGAAACAATGACACTGCGGGGTCGAGACTCATAAACAACATGGTGCTTCCACATATATGGTTGGCCCAAGAGAACATTACGGACATCCAATGGGGCAACATCACATAATACCTCATCCTTGAAGAGTTGGATGCCGTATGACAATCAACATTGTTGGTTGACACAGAGATCTCGAAAAACCTTCATTTGGGCCCTCAAAATGGCCCCAGAAGTTAAAAACTGCTAAAAATAGTAAATTGTCAAAATTGCCAGAAAACTGTTTTGAGCCAATTAGAAAAGGTGGGTGTCCACCGATATCCACCTGGATCAAGTGAAGACCCGGTTGAGATAACAAGTGAAAGGGACAATTTGGCTATCAGTTGTGATTTGAGTGAGTGCACTCATGCAATCACACACATAGTGGATGTGACCATGAGGAATGCGCAGCCTAGGAAAGAGGGATTCATTCATTACAGGGATTTCCATTAGCATGGATTGCGCAGAGGTGGTAGACTATCTGGAGGCAATAAATTGGCACATGCATTTGACAATTTTTGTATGATAGTGTGAGACGATTTTATATTGTACCGAGAGCTCTTGGATTATAGTTTTGTATGAGATTGTTTCATGATCCATGATATATACATAATATATGATAGTGGGGTTTTTAGCTTTATGCTTTCCTAGTAAAACATCTGTGTTATGTGATTGATCTTTCTTCTTGATATTGCAATTGGCGATCGTGTTTTAAATTCTGCAAGAATTTTAGTAGAAGCGATTCTATATTTAACAATGGCGTATAATTGTTAGATCAGGAGAATCCAGGCAATACATAATTTGTATTGAAATTTCTACAAAAAGAACTCAATTCTGTTGACTAAAAACTCTTCTTCTTCTGAATCTGTATGACATGATGAGCATCTTACCTCTTGTTTTGTACCTACATCTTCTTCGATAATCTCATACTCTGTAATGGGAGAAGAATAGATATTATGAAGCTTATCCTAGAGTTGTTTCACTGATGAACATTTTCCCACTTTGTCCTTTACTGAATCAGGAAATCCTTCCAAGATAAAATCCATTGTTATTTTGTGGTTCCTTTTCAATTCATTCTTGGCTACAGTCTTTGGTTTGTTTGTAGCATTGTATCCTGTAACAACTAAGTTCCAAACATCATATCTGTGTGCTTGTAAAAATACCTTCATCCCGCAACTCCACAATTAATACTTCAGACCCTTCTAACCAATGAACATTGGTTCTCCATTAATACTGTCCTCCATGATATACCTCCGAGTGGTTAAACTATTTCCTTGAAGGAACCTTGTCTAATCCCAATTGTTGGAATACTGAGTGGGGAGGGGTGAATCAATATGGATACTTTATACCACTTTTAACCACAATATATATTCTTTCACTTTATCAACAATGTTCAAAATTTTATCATCAATATATCATCTATGATTGCATTCAATATATCTATCATAAGCAACATCACATCAAGAAAACAATACACAAATATTTACGTGGAAACCCAAATGGGAGAAAACCACATAATGCTTTCTTATATATATTAAGAATTCATTCATAGGAAGCACCAACTTCCAAATTCTCCAACTGTAACTGGAAGGAGGCTACAACCCCCCATTCTCAGGATCCAACCTGAAGGAAGCTACAACTCCCTAAATTCTATGGCTCCAACCAGAAGGAGGCTACAACCCCCTAGGTTCTTTGGCTCCAACTAGAAGGTGGCTACAACCACCTAGCTCTCAGGATCCAACCTAAAGGAAGATCCAACTCCCCGATTCTCTGGCTCCAATTGGAAGGAGGATACAACCCCCTTTCCTTGTCCTGTCCTTCCACCCTGAATATAAGTGTAGACCAACTTTCACTACCACAATCACTTCCACTGTCACTGCCACTATCACTTCCACTGTCACTGTCACTTCCACTGTCACGTCAACCTATAACCTGTCAACCTATCACTGTATCCAACCTATCACTAATCAACCTATCCAATATGTCACTGTCACAGATAATCAACCAGATCCTCTCACATGGATCATATACCAAATACACATCTCAATTGGATGTCCAACATCACCAACACATGCCTCTACCAAGCATGTGCCAAGATCATCAACCATGTACCAAACCATCAACCTGTACCATACCAAGCATCAACCATGTACCACAATAAGTGCATCAACCATGAACTAACACCTATACAAGGCTATCCATTAATCATGCACCAACACCTATACCATATGCCTTAGCCATGTACATCAACAATGTACATCAAAACCATACCATGTATCAATCATGTACCATACCATGTATCAATCATGTACCATACCATGTGCATCAACCATGTACACCAATCATGTACATCAACACCATACCATGTACCAATCATATACCATATCATGACATACACCATATACCAATAAACCAAGATATGAAACAACAATGTATCTCTCTAAGAAGACCTCAACCAACATGTACCACACATCCAATGATGTGCCTCAAGACATAAACCAAATCTCACAAACAAATGCCTCAAGCATGCTCCTCAATGTCATCAAGATGCAACCTCATAACACAATATACCAAGCTTCAAGTATGCACCATAACATGTAACCAAACCATACACCAAGATAACCAATGATGCTTCTAATCAATGTACCATAACATCACGAAGATGTACCATATCACATACTATCATTACCATGCATTTACCATAACACCATAACCATAACTCTTAAAACATTACCTCTAATCCTGTAGCTGATCTGTTGTACTATAAGCTGACCTGTAACTCTTCCACAATCATCAACAACCTGGTACCAACATCCCTTCACAACCTTTCACAAGTCCTTTTACATATACACGACTTTCTCTTCTACATCCCGCAGATATCCATGCTTTTCTCCACTACATCCCGCATATATTTGTGCCCTGCTGACCTACAACTCGTGAATACCTCAAAAAATAGGGTTACTCAAGCTTGTTGCAACTCCGAGACTTTCACCTTTGACCTTTCTTCACAACCTCAGAAAAATGTCATCACAAACTAGCCAAAATATCACAATACAAGACCATAACATTCACAAGATAGATATTCAATTGTAAGTGTGTGTGTCCAAATGAGAGACTTCTTGAGGTGTTTATATACTTTTTCGTAGTAACCCCTCTCCTTACTTTAGGGCTTTCTTGTTTCAACCACTTTACCCTTTGACTAAGACTTGTAACCAACTAGGGGTTTCTTGGCCACTCTTCGGGGCTTCCAACTTTACAAGGACGTATCTACCTAACCGTGAGGAACCACGTGGCATTCCACATATCATCGAAAATGACATGACGAGTACTATCCATATGTGATAGTCTTACTAGTAATTTCGTTGTCCTTCATGTCTATATTTCTTAATCAACTGTAGGTACCATAAACACAACTCCGAAGATACATGTAGACTACATCAAATGTACCCAACTAAATCACCATCGATCTCGATCGTTCAAGTGTCAATCAATTGTCCAACATGTCTGGAGCTCTCTAAGGGTTGACATCAATTTCCAAGATCACTCTCCAAGGGTTGACATCAATTTCCAATATCACTCTCCAAGGGTTGACATCAATGACAACCAACTATCCAAACCAATTGTCTGGAACATTGTTTTCTTAAGGATTTGGATCAATGTTTTGTTTGTAGATTCAACTAAACCATTTCCCTGGGGATAATAGTTTGAAGATTGTCCCATTATAATACGAAATTCCCCACAAAATTTGGTAAACTTTGATCCAATAAATATTGATCGATTGTCTGTAATATTCTTCTATGGAACTCCAAATCTCGATAAAATATTCTCTTTGAGGAAATTGATTAGTTCTTCATAATCATCCTTCTTGAGGGCTACAACTTCTTGCCACTTTGTAAAATAGTTAGTTGCAGGAAGAATATAAGAATGGTATTTGTTGGACTTAGGATTAATTGGGCCAATTATGTCAAGTCCCCACTACACAAAAGGTTCTTCAACTATTATAGACTGCAATGACATTGCCGCTCTTTTCATTTTCCAAAAAATCGTTGGCAATAAATACTTTTTCTGATCATTGTATATGAATCTTTAAAAATGGTTGGCCAGTAATAACCCACTCTCAGGATTCTATGCGTTATAGTTGTAGGTGCAAAATTTCCTCTGCAAATGCCTTCATGAAATTCAACAAGGAACTTTTTGGCTTTCATTGAATCATTACATCTTAGCAGCATTCCATCAAAATTTATTTGAAAAAGTATTTCAACAACAAGTACATATTGGTTTGCCTTCATATTTAATGCCCTTCTTTCTTTTGAAGACATGTCCTTTGGGAAATTGCCAAATTTTAAATAGAAATGATATCCTTATACCATTCTGACGTGGATGAAGATGAGCTTGTTGAAATTGATATAACCCCATTTAATGAATTAGTCCCTACCATAAGTTTGAATAACCTTCATCCTTTAATTTCTTTCAATGGCTTGATGTTGATGTCATATTCTTGAATTTTTGCAATCCAGATGACACATTTCCCTTCTCTCAATTATTGATTAAGGAGCATTTTCACTAGAGATGTTGGAACATATACTATAACATGAAATGACAAGATGTAAGTTCTGAAGTGTGCCACTGTTTTAACCAAAGAAAGAGCTTGCTTCTCTATTTCTGAATATCACAACTCATAGCCATGTAAAGTTTTACTCATAAAACTTATTGGAAGTTCTTCTCGTTTGAGATTCTTTTGTGTTAAAATAGAAGCATTGGTCTCTTCTGAAGCAAAAGAATATATGATAAAATATTGATCAAAATTTGGCCTAACAAGAACTGGAGTTGAAGTAATTGCATGCTTGATTTTAGTGAATGCTCTTTGAATTTCTTGTGTCCATTCAAATTTCAAATCCTTCTTCAACAAGACATTTATCGGTTTCACAATTGTGGCATAATATGGGACAAACCTCCTCACAAAGTTTATCTTGCCAAAAAATGATTGTACTCATTTTCTCGATGTTGGAGGGCCTAATTCATTGATAGATTTCACTCTCTTTGGATCAATGTAGATTCCTTCTTTACTAACTATATGTCCCAAGAGTTTTTCGTCTGACATTGCAAAAAAACATTTCTTGGGATTCAGAGATATTCCATATAATCTACATCAAACAAACACTTTCCTTAAATGCTCAATGTGTTTTTCTCTAAATCTTGAATGAATGGTAATATCATCTTGATAATCAACCATACAATTTCCACTTAAACATTTGAAGGCATGATCCATTTCCCTCTGAAAAGTTCCTCCAACATTTTTCAAGCCAAAGGGAATATGTACATATGCATATGTTCCCCAAGGTGCAATGAAAGCAATTTTAAGCCTATCTTCTTCTGCAACAAGTACTTGATTATATCCTGAGAAACTATCTAACATAGACATAAGAGCTGAACCAATCACTTGTTTTAGGAGCATCTCCATGTTAAGAAGGAGATAATTATATTTGATACTTGCCTTATTCAAGTCTCTAAAATCAACACAACGACGATTCTCTCCACTTTTCTTCCTTACTATAACAGGGTTTGAAAGCCATTCTAAATGTCTAATCGGAAAAATTGTTCTAACTTTCTTCAACCTTTTCAACTCAATTTTTACCAGGGGTTTTAATTTAGGATTCACAATCATCAATTTTTGTTAGACCAGATTTGTTCCTTCTTTCAGTGGTATGATATATTGAAATATTGATTTATCATACTCCTTCAAGTCATCATATGTCCATGCAAAAACATCATAATATTTTTTGAACAAAGTGGTGTACTAATCAACTTCTTTTTATGTACAACTAGTATTGAGATTTACATATTTCAGAGAATATTGAGTTCGAATATTTATTTTATGAGTTTCCTATACTTTTCTAATAGACTCTTCTTATTTCAAATTGAGCACTTTGATTTGGTCATCTCTTGTGAAAAGAGATTCAAAATCGGTACAGTTCTTTGTAAGAGATATATGACTTTGGTATTCAGAGTTCTCTACAACATCACTTGTATCAACAAAAAATTTAGCCAACTCCTCATCATTCTCAAAAACTTGAAGATAATATTGATTATCAAGAACTTAAGGCCTGCAAATCCTTTTGACCTAGAATGTATTTTGGCTCTGTGAATCATCAAGATTGAATAAAGATGTAGCAAGTGCCAATGAGTCTTCCTTTTGATTCTTATCTCTTGGGATGGAGGAGATATTAAATGAACTGAAATAATTCATGAGTTCATTTACTCTTTTGGCATAAAATTTTAATTTCTCTTTTTTGATCTTGTACTTATTTTTTATATCATTTATAACCATTTCACAATCACCTATTATGATCAAGAGTTCAATTCTCTTTTGGAGTGCAAGATTCATTCCTTATATCAATGTTTCATATTGAACTTCATTATTTGTACAAGAAAATTTGAGTTTGATGGTGTGTGGATATATAATTGAACTAGGGATTTTAAAAATGATACCTACTCCACTTCCTGATTTGGAGTAGGCACAATCAAAAGACATCTTCCAAAACCCTTCAATTTTTTTTTCTACTTTTTGATTTGAAATAATCAGATGCTTTGGGTCAAGCAGAACATAATTTCCAATTCCAAAGTCAATATAATCTTGCATTAATTCATTTTCTTTTTTCCTGTAAAAAACTTTCCTTCTGGCTTCTCAGGGAACTTTCACCATTGTAACATATTTTTTTGGTAACATCATACAACTTCCATCATTCATGATGTAACCTCCAATTAGTGAGCACCAATCTCTTCCTAGAACTAATCCATACGCTAGAGGTAATTCCACCATAATAATAGTGAAAATAATCATAATATGAGCAGCTCTAGATATCCAAGCACATAAATATTTGATTTTCCCATATGTTGGGACTTTCCTTGAATCTATCACATATATATTTTCTTCATTTTCATAATACTTTGTGCATACTCCGTGCATCCTGTTGTTACTAGAGATTTCTCTTGGCTGCAAAAAAATAAAATTCCTAACACATTTTCAAATAAATAATGATTTGATTTAAAAGGATTTTTTACCCCAATCTTGATAAGCACTTCAATAATTCAAAGTCAGAAATAAGGAGGCATGATCTCATTTATTAAATCCTTTTGAATCATAAAACATGAATGGAAGATTTAAAATAAAAAAATTTGAATAAAGAAATCAGGTATCCAATCCTCATAAATATGACCTTCTCTTCCATAGAAGAAAGACACAAAATCCATTTAGATTGCGTTTTAATTGTCAGAGATTAAGCAAATAATACCCAAACACGTCTTTTTTTTCTCATAGTAAAATAGAGGAAAAATTGTGCTCAAATATATACTTTGAGTTTGTTGCAGCAGAGGTGGTACCGAATTGCAACACTTACCACCTAAATAAATCTATGAGAAGAAGAAATAATTATGGAAACATATGAAACAAGACACAGGGAAAGACATAATTTAACCAACGAGATCTTAGAATATCCCTATTTTTGTAGGAAAGAAAAACATTTTATTTAAAATTCTCAGACTACCTACAGGGAAAAAAGTTCCCCCCTCCTCTTTACATTCAAAACGATGATTTTAACTAGAGAATCCAATCTCAACTAATACCAATTTCTAGGAAATAAAACCTATCACTAAAAATAAACAAATTTCTAATTTGCTGCATGAAATATGGAATTGCCCCTTTGAATTCCATCACTGCTACCGGGTGTTCTATTCTCCAACTAAACAAAAATTTTCGATGCCTTTTTGGAAATGATGAACTTCTTTCCAAAAGATAGAATTTCAATCTAACTTGTTGGATGCTCTGCCATTTTTCCAGTAGCTGTTCATCAATGCTTGAAAATCTGGTGCAAAATACTATGTCACCTGCTAAAAATGAGGATCTACTTGATTAAATAATGATTCTTCTTCATCAAATATGGAAAATGGATTTGCTGTTGATTTTTGTCCATCTATGTCATAATTTTTTGTTTTGCAACCATTAGAAACAGAGCCTTGATTATCTAGGTTGAAAATTATCTTCATATGTTTATGGAATATTTGTGAATGCATCGTTTAGAACTATGTTGCATTGGTTTTTGGGACGGGGGAACGGCGGGGACGGGGGGACGCGTCCCCGGGACGGCTAGAGCGCACCCCCAAAATTTTCAGGGGACGGCAGGTTGGGGACGACAATAATATATATATATATATATATATATATTAAAAAATATTAAAATTCACCATAAACATTTGTAGTTGCTTCAAGCTTGTAAGCATAACAAGCTATACTATACAGTATTATGCACAACCCTTACACGTGCCAATACTGAAAA
>JASDQU010380589.1:0-11204 GCA_032191745.1 Picea mariana | reverse complement strand
TAGATATAGTATTCAGTCATCTTATCTCATCTCATATTGTATTATGAAGTGGATATATGGTAAAATAAGGTTTCCCCCTCGAAGTGGAATATAATTATTGAAGTTTTATCGTTCTTAAGGTGTTGGATCATAACATTTGGTATCAAAGCTCATTGATCCAAGGGTTTTCTTCTCCAAGAAATTCATCTTAAAATTTTCTCTATAACTTTGTTTCTTGGACTAGTCAAACCATGAAACCTCAAGGTTATTCAAAGGACATATCATAGTATCTATGGTAAACATTTCAGCTTCTGGTTAACCATACTATCAGAGATACACCTTGTGGAAGATAGGGTATCTCACTATTCCTATTAACTAGTCTCACACAGGTGTTCTGGGTTAAATAGCCATATCGTCTTCAAAGAGGATCCAAACTAAGTGAGAAGAGTTTCATTAGAAAAAAGAAATTATATGATATTTCTAGTACAAGTTTCAGAATTGGATATAAAATATTTTGTATGAGGCACTCTATACAAGTTTTCTCTCCTCGAAATGTCAAAACTCAGCAAGGTGTGGGGAAGTTACCATAACTTCCAACTCGAACATCCAATTTTGATCATACCTGTGGAATTGAAAATAATACATTTCATAGTAATACAATTCAAAATTTTAGACTCAGAGGGGTCAAAATTTGAAAAATACATCAGAAGGAAGGTCGACTAGGAGGAAAAACTTCAAATTAAGGGCTAAAAAGGTACATAACATACAATTGAAATAATTTTTATTGGAATATTTGTTTTGTGTGATTCAAAATTTTTAATAATGATGGGAAAGAGGAGAATTATTATTTTCTTATATGACTCCATAGTCGCCTCCAATATTTACTTCACAAGGTTAACCTCAAGAAAGCTCAACCATGACTCAAGATGAAATCGATGAGATTTATCGTGAGATGGAAAACAAGATCACTGAAATGGAAAACAAGATGGATAAGAAGATGAATGAGAATAAGAATAATATTAAAATAAATATGGGAGAAATGGAAATTAATATAGATAAGAAGATGGAATAAATGTAAAATAAGATGGAAGCAAATAAGAATGACATCAAAAAGAAGATGGAAGAAATGGAAAATAATATGGAAGCAAATAAGAATGACATGAAAAAGAAGATGGATAAAAATAAGGAAGAAATGAAAAAATCTATGAAGGAATTGCAAAATTTCATGTCTTCTCTGATCATTTAGAATCTAGATGAAAAACGCTCTAAACTAGATATCAAAATTCTAGGAACCTATGAAAATAAAGGTAGTAGTCATGTTGAACAACCTGCTGACAATCAACAATTCTCAAGTGGATTTAACTCTAATCATGGAGTTAATTATGGTGGGGGTCCTAAATTCAACCTTCCCAAAATTGAATTAAATCATTTTGATGGAACATAGTTCTTTACCTGGCTAAACCAAATACAACAATATTTCGAACTACATAATATTATGGATGATAATAAAATGATTCACATAGCAACTTTGAACTTTGAGATAAAACCATATCAATGGTACCAATGGATAGTGAAAATGCAGCCCCCTGTTTATCATTATACTTGGGATTTATTTACAAGGGACTTAGAAGCATGATATGGGAAAGTTTGGGAACGTGACTACTTTAGTCAATTCATAAGAATCAAGCACTTAGGGGATATTGAAGATTACAATTCAGAATTGCAGGTATTGGCTAGAAGGGTGGATGACATAAGTGATGAACAATTGTTGCAAGCTTACATGGGTGGATTAAAAGAGGACATTAAAAATGAGATTTTCTTAAGACACCCTAAAAATGTTATGGAATCTATGCAATTTTCTCATTATATTCAAGCCAAGAATAAGGCTACACAAAATTCTACCATTGTTGCACACATAGGGAGAAGAGATCATTTTGGGGTTCATAAGACAACTCTACCTCAAACGACAAGGTTAACACCTCCACAAATGGATGAAAGGAGAGAAAAAGGACTATGTTTCAACTGCGACAGAAAGTATAGTAAGGGGCATAAATGCAGTGAGAATAAATCATTCTACATAGACTGTGAAGAGGAAGAAGATCGGGAATTAGAACAGCCATAAGATCCAGATATAGAAGAGACTAGTCAAACAATTATCTTTTCATGCATTGGTTGGCATCAATACTCCACAAACCCTCAATATACAAGGATTATTTTGTTGATAGACCCATGATTTCCATCCAAATGGGTGGTTTTTATGTTGTGTTAGGAGTACAATGGTTACAATCATTGGGAACAATGGCCTTTAATTTTCAAGATCTTTTCATGAATTTTTCCTCAAATGGCAAGGAAATTGAGATTAGAGGTATCCAAGGGAAACCCTCTAAAGTGATAAGCTAAAATAGCATGGAAAAATTACTCAAAAATGGACACTAGAGTGTAATTACACAATTATGCTCACTTGATGTTCAAACATCTATAGCCCCTACTCCATCAGATCTCCAAATAATTATCAACAATCACTCCAAGGTATTTGATGAAATTCCTAATGGTATTCCACCTGCTCGAGATCATTACCATGTTATTCATTTGCAACTAGGAAGTGCACTACCTAACATTAGGCCTTATAGGTATCCATATGCATAGAAGAGTGAGATTGATCACATGATCCAGGAAATGCTAGACAGTGACATCATTCAACATAACCAAAGTTCTTTCTCTTCACTAGTGGTGTTGGTTACAAAAAAATGTGGTTTATGGCATATGTGTCCCAATTATAGACAACTCAACAAAATGACCATAAAAAATAATTTTCATATCCCTGTCAATGATGAATTATTAGATGAATTGCATGAAGAAAATTATTTAGTAAGTTGGATCTTCGTTCAAGATATCATCAAATTAGAATGAGGCAGGAATACATTCCTAAAACAACTTTTAGAACACATGAAGGTCATTATGAGTTTGTAGTTATGCCATTTGGTCTTACTAATTCACCTTCAACATTTCAAGGCTTGATGAATTCTATTCTCAATCCCTTCCTTAGAAAATTTGTGTGAGTATTTTGTGATGACATATTAATCTACAAAAAATATTTGGAACAGCATGTACAACATGTTGATAGAGAATTACAACTATTGGAAGAAAAACAACTTTAGGAAAAGACTTCCAAGTGTGCCTTTGGGGTTCAAGAACTGTAATATTCAAGGGTCATATTGTATCTCATGAAGGTGTAAAAGTGGACCCTAAAAACAAAAATCCATGAGGGAATGGCCAATTCCCAAAACCTTGAATAAAATTAGAGGATTCTTAGGATTGACATGTTATTACCGCATTTGTTTCAAGAACTATGGTTAAATAGCAACACCTCTAATAGAATTATTAAATAAGGAAGCATTTTCTTGGACTGAAGAAGCAAACAAATATTTTAAAAAACTTAGGGAGGCTATGTGTACAAATCCCATCTTGGCCACACCTAACTTTACAAAAACATTTATTGTGGAGTGTGATTCCTCAAGCCATGGAATTGGTGTAGTTTTAGTGCAACAAGAAAGCCCCATTTCCTTTGAAATCTACCAACTTAAAGGAAAAAAACTAGTCAAACCAATTTATGAAAACAAAATGTTGGCCATACTACTTGTAGTTCAAAAATGGTGCCCTTGCCTTATAATACGAAACTTCAATGTAAAAACATATCAAGATAGTTTGAAGTAATTTTTGGAGAAATGATGGACTTCAAAAGAGCAACAAAAATGGGTTACAAAGATGTTGGGTTACGACTTTGAAATTATCTATAAAAAAAAAAAAACACAATTTTGTGGAAGATGCCCTTTCCAGGAAAGAAGAAGAAACAAAAGGTTCACTATGTTACATTTTTATTCCACAATCTTGTTGGGTGGAAGAAGCAAGGATTAAATGGAATAAATATCAAGAGGTGTGCAAGATCATTCAACAACTGCATGAGGACCCTAGTTTAGTAGATAATTTTGTATGGAAGAATTATTTTCTATGGTATCATGATTGCCTATATTTATGTAAGAATTACCAACTCAAACAAAAGGTCCTTATGGAATTGGAAACTTCTCTTATAGGGGTACATTCAGGATTCTTGAAAACATACCACAGGATCAAGAAGGACTTTTTCTTGGAAGGTATTAAAAATGATGTTAAAAATTTTGTGTCTGAATTTTTGGTCTACCAACATAATAAGGGAGATACAATCGAGACTCCAGGTCTTCTGCAACCATTATTTATACCAAGCCATTGTTGGGAAGAAGTTTCAATGGATTTTATTAGAGGTTTACACAAATCTGAAGGAAAGACTGTCATCGCGGTAGTAGTGGATTGACTAACAAAATATTTTCATTTTTTGATCTCTTTCTCATCCTTTTAAAGAAATAAAAGTAGCCACAAAATTCATGGAAACAGTTCAAAAGCTACATGGAGTCCCCAATATTATTGTAACTGACAAAGCTCTAATTTTTACGGGAAATTTTTGGACTAAATTTTTTTCTTGTTTGGGTACTCAATTGGCTCATAGCTCATCTTACCATCCTCTATCCGATGGGAAAACTGAGATTGTGAATAAATGTCTAGAAGGATATATTCATTGCTTTTCATCTGATAAACAGACACAATGGGTCAAGTGGTTTCCCTTAGCAGAATGGTGGTACAACACATCCTTCCATAATTCATAAAAAATGTCCTTATTTCTATCACTTTATGTCTATCATCCTCCATCCATCACATCAGCCTTGAAAGGGAATAAAAAGGTTCAAGCAGTGGAGGAACATGTAGGGAACCAACAAGAGGTCCTGAAATTGTTGAAGGACAACTTGCTTATGGCACAAAATAGGATGAAACAACAAATAGATCAACATCGTAGTGAAAGGGAATTTGAAGTAGGGGATTGGGTATTTATAAGGCTACAACCATACAAACAAATGTCCCTCAAACAACAAAATAAGGACAATAAATTAGAACCCAAATTATGGCCCTTATAAAGGTTTGCAAAGGATTGGAAGTATGGCCTACAAATTGGATTTTACTCCATCTTCACGTATACATCCAATCTTCCATGTTACTTTCTTAAACAAGGTCATCAACAACAAGATCTCAGTCCAAACGTTTTTACCAGAGATCAATGAAAAAGGGAAAATCATAATAGAGACTGAAACAATCCTTGAAATAAGAATTAAGCAGATGTGAAATCGAGCAATTACACAGTACCTCGTCAAATGGAAGAACCTACTAGTGGAAGAGGTGACATGGGAACATGATTTATTCATGAAGAAGCACTCATGGTTAGTCGAGTTGATACAGAAGGATATGGGAATTCTCACAGAGGTCTAGAAAGATATGGAACATCCATATAGGTCCAAAATGGTTCAAAAAGTATCAAAATTCATATGGTTCAAATCATCCAAAAAACACCATCAATGCATAGAGCTCAACAATAGCTTTCTAACAATGCAAATTTCACCTCAAATGGAGTTCGTATGAAAACGTTATGAGCGATCAAATTTTGGGTCAAATTGTCAAAGGTCAAAGGCCAAGTAAAAGAGTGACACATGGAACATAGTTATTGGAAGTTGACTAGGAAAGGTACAACATAATTATATCAGTCGTTGGTTGAAAAGTGAAAACAAGTGTTCCAATTATTGAATGACACGCGGCATGTACAAGCCAATGAGAGGCCACCACATGGTGACCTCCCATTGGCCTATATTGGCATGGGTTAGCAAAATTTCTGGATTCGACGGGGGTTGAACCTGCAAGCCCCATAATCTCGATTAGACTTAACATATCCCCCACTACAAACACGCCATGCAATAGTTCTTAACCTATAAGTGGAAAAAAAAAATTATATATATATATATAAAGCTTATTTTGGGTGGCCAAAGGATCGAGTTCCTAATACCTTGACCCTCGACCCTTAGTCCATTTCCATACCATATAACCTTTACATTATAACACAAGGCTATCAACAAAATTTGCACAGGAGTTATGGTGAATAACCATATGTTATAACTATATGCCAAAACATTCAGGAGGTTTCCAACCATTGACTATATATATTATATATATAGTATTACAAAAGAATGAATGGTTGGTGGTCAGTGGGGCTTGAAGCCCGGACCCGCCATTTATGTCAATGACCTCAACAATTTATGCTAACCAAGTTTATGCCAACAATAGTTGGTTATAACGACATTATTATAATAGTTAATGCATGCCATGGAATCCGGAAGTGGTTGGGGGGGCGCACATATTTAATGGCACACGACCGAAGGCTATGGATATAGACAATTAATGTAGAATTTTTTATGTGTAATGTGTGCCAACGGTACAAGGCATTTGAGGCTATTCCATAAAGCATGCCAAATGGTACCTTGACAAAATTTCAAGTATTTTATATCAATTTTGCATGATTTTTCACGAGGAATCCAACAGTGTAGTTCATTTATTCATTTGAAAAAACATGTAAAAAGGTCATTGTAAAACAGAAACATTTGAGCATTAATAAAAAAATCTCCATTGGAAGTGGACCCAAAGAGGTAGCTGAAGTTGGCTGAACTCCGTTTTTTACAAATTGTGTATGTGATTATATTATTGTTGTTCATTTCAAGTTCAATTACTTGCAAGTCATTTATCATTAAAGTGGATTTCGTTAGATAATTTCTTCACATGTAATTTGCAAAACAATCAAGCGATCATTTTATTTTGAAGAACAAGTAGATGTTTATGTGTATTTAAAATTATCAACATCTAAGGATTTTTCGGATCAAGTTGGTATTAGAGCGAGTTTTGACAAGTATTTTGCAAGTGGACGCTTACAAGATCCCAATGAAAACTTGGTCAATGAAAACTTGCAAGTTATAAGTCTGAAATTGGAAAGAGATTTTGACGACATAAGATGGCTTCAGAAAAAGGAGAAGAATAAGATCATCCCATGAGTCATGAAGATATCAAAGCTATGTTTCAATCACTAAAAGAAACAATAGATAAGTTATAACGAAGAACTAAAAATCCTATTAGTGAATAATCCTCAGTAAAAAGAGGAGGAGGAGGTGAAGGCGGTGGACCTTCAGAGCCCCCTTCCCCTTCCTCGTCATCATCATCATCGATTTCTTCTAAAGCAAGTAAACATTCTTCTCATCGAAATAATTCCTCTAAGGATTCTAATCATAATATCTCATTACTAAAATTGTATGCTTAATTCGATTTTCTGACCTATGATGGAGAATTGAATGCTGAGAAATTGGAAAATTGGATCAACTAGATAGAGGTATATTATAGGGTTCAAAGGATCATGGAAGACGTTGCAAAGATACATTTAGTTTCTCTTCGACTAAGTGGAAATTCATTAATATGGTGGGAGAGTAAGATGTAAGTTGATCTTGTTCAAAAGGGTAAAGTAATCTCTTCTTGGGATAAGTGTACTAAGGCTATAAGGAAACAATTCTATCCAATGGCACATATGCAAACAACAATAATTGAGTGGACGCATCTAAGATAGGTTAAAGGATAGAATATTCAAGCATATATACACAAATTAAAAAAGAAGGAATTATCCCTAGGAATTATGTTGTAGACTCATGAAACTCTTCTGAAATATATTGGTGGCATGCACTCGTATATTCGTCATACTATTATAATTTTTATTTCTACTAACATTGATAAGGTGTTAGTATAAGCTACGCATATAGAGTATAGTAAGGATAAGAATGAGAGCAAAGATAAGAAGCCATTCAAGTTCGAGAAGAAACCAAAAGTGAAATGGAAGACTAAAAAATCAGCCACAGTGAAACAAGTTGAGGGAAGACCTACATGTTCCCACTATAAGAGAAAGGGACATGAGGAATTACAATGTTGGAAGTTGCATCCAGATCTATGACAGAATAAATTCAAGGATAAAAGGAAGCAAAAGACTGTTGCATTAGCTCATCAAGATCTAGGGTCAAATTCTGGAGATGAATCTAATATAATGGCTATAGGAAGAAAATACATATCATCTTTCAAATCAAATTCTTCAGTTTAATATGAAAAGATAGAAAGTGATATTGATCAAAAGAAAAAAATTGAGCCTTTCCATTTTAGAGTTATATTCAATCATACAAAGGTAGATACTTTGTTCGATAATGGATCTCAAGTTAACATAATATCTAAAGAAATTGTTAAGAAGATGGGATCGAAGATGACACCTTACAAAAATACAAATCCATTAGTTTGGGTAACTACCCAAGATATACAAATATAATCAACACAAGAGATACAAAGAACAATATAGAAAACCACCACTTTACTATATCAAAACCCTTGAGGTAGGGAAACACCATACAATGGATCCTATTATGGAATGGATCCTCTCTTGTTCACTTGCCTCTTCGAGGGGGCATCCTCCTATTGAGCTACCACTCAAATACAATGCATTTCTTCATATCCCATTACATTGCTTGAACCCTTTTATATAGTGACACCATCACCTAAGAACATTCTAGAGGAGGAATCTTCTAGAAGTAGAACCTTCTAAGAATTCCTCTTACATTTATTATATCTAACTACCCATTTATTATATATAACTACCATAGTGGGACTTATTTAATACTATAGTGGACCTAGTCCACTTTACATTGAATGGTCTCTACTATTATAACTATGGGCCCTCCGCCCCCCCACCCCTCCCCTCCCCACTACCTCTCTAGCTACCTAACAGATAAGCATTGCAGTAGGATTGGCTATGCCATATCTACAACAACCATTCGAGATTCAAACTATTGTAAGCGGATATTCCATGGAAACAGTCTTGATGCAATGAGGCAAACCTATGTGTTATCATTCTGAGACTTTCACTCAAGTTGTGCTTAACTATCCAACATGTGATAAGGAATTGTATGCATTGGTAAAAGTGTAAATAAATGGAATCATTACTTAATGGGAAAGGAGATGATAATTCATACAGATCATCAGCCATTACAATATTTGCAGTCTCAAACCAATATATAATAGTCACGACACTTCAGGTGGATGGGTTTTCTACAGCAATTTCATCTGGTAATCAAATATAAGAAGGGTATTCATAATAAGGTTGCAAATATGTTATCAAGACCAGTAATTAATGCATCTATCATTCTCAGGTATAATCCTTTAGCATATGAAATTTATGCAAAGCAATATGATAGGGGTGATTATTTAAAAGAAAAATATGATGTAGTAACTTATGGATATCAGTATTCAGATTATTATATGCATGACCATTTATTATATCATCTTGGAAAATTATGTATACCAAGAGATGAAAGAGTAAATGTAATCAAAGAATCTCATACATATATCATCTCTGGTCATTTCGGGGTTGGAAAGACAGTTGCACAATTACAGAGGTATTTTTATTGGCCTTGAATGAATGAGACAGTTTCCAAGTATATTAAAGGGTGTATCATGTGTGCCACAAGTAAGCCTAGAAACATAAATTTGGGATTATATAAACCACTTCCAGTACCTTCATATCCATGGGAAAGTATCTCCATGGACTTTCTCGGGGGTTTTCTTATGTCTAGGAAAGTTCATGATTATCTGTATGCAATGGTGGAGAGATTCAACAATATGTGTATTATAATGCCATGCAAGAAATAGGTCACAAATGAACAGACAACACAAATGTTATTTGCTAATGTATGGGTTCATTTTGAACTTCCTACATCTATTATATCAGATCGAGACTCTCTCTTTTTGGGAAAGTTTTGGTCTGATTTATGGGAGATAATGGACACTAAGTTGAAGAAGAGCATGACTTTTCATCCATAGACAAATGGATAGATAGAGGTGGTGAAAAAAACAATGGTACATATACTTTGAGGATACTACAACAAACATCCTAAATAATGGGATTAATAGTTTCCTTATATCTAGCATGCTTATAATCATTCCATGCATTCATATACTTATAAAAATCCTTTTGAAGTATGTTTTGGGTACTTACCTAAATCACCTATGGAATTTTCCTTTGGAGAAGTAGGTAAAGAACATGGAGAGGATGATACAAATAAGGCTAAAAGGTTCACTCAAAGGATTCAACAGGTTCATCAAGAAACACAAGAACAATTGGAGAAGATCCAAGCTAAGTATAAGGAAATGCATGATAAACATTGGGTATATCATCATTTTAAAGTCAGTGATCAAGTATGGCTAGGTATCATCAAAGATAGAATGAAAGGTGAAGGTAAAAATCTAAGGCCAATCCTATATGGTCCATTCAAGATCTTAGAAAATATTGGTACTAATGCCTTTCGTTTAGATATACCATCCTACATGCAAATGTATTCAGTGGTAAATGTTGATAATTTGAAGCTTTATGAGCCTCCTATTATTACGGATGAAGATGAAAGTATTCAAGTTCCAACAGCTGATGAATTTTATCCATAGTATTTGGACGAGCTACAAGAAGATGTCATTCTCGACAGAAGGATCAAAAATTCATAGTGAAGTGATGTGGAATATATTTGAGATGGTATTAAATGGGTAAAAACAATTAAATCCAAATGGATAGATATTGAAAGAGTGAGGGAACTCTACCCTCATTTAGTTTTTGATTAATCGAAACTTTTTATCATCCAAAAGTCTTCCAATGGGGAGGAATGATCTAGGAGGATCCCAGAATGCTCATAGAGGTCCAAAAAGATATGGAATATCCACAGAGGTCTATAATGGTTGAGAAATGCTCAAAAATTGAATGCTTCAAATCATCTCTAAAACACTATAAATTCGTAGGGCTCAGCGACATCTTTTCAACATCGTAAATTTCACCTCAAACAGAGTTTGTATGCAAAAGTTATGAGCAGTCAAAGTTTGGGTCAAACAATCAAAGGTCAAAGGGAAAGTAAAAGAGTGACACATGTCACCAATGCAAGGGTGACACATGGCACATAGTTATTTTCATTTCACTAGGAAAGGTAGAACACAAGTGGATCAATTGTTGGTTGACAAGTGGCAGACAAGTGGTCCAATTGTTGAATGACACGTGGCATGTACAAGCCAATGAGAGGCAGCCACATGGCGACCTCTCATTTACCTATACTGGCATGGGTTACCAAAATGTATGGAGTCTATGGGATTCCAAACCACAACCCCCATAACCTTCATAAGCCTTAACATAGCCCCCAATACCAACACACCATGCAATAGTTCTTAACCTATAAGTGGAAAACAATATATATATATATATA
>JASDQU010380587.1:0-11204 GCA_032191745.1 Picea mariana | reverse complement strand
CCCCTCTAAAATTTGTTCTTATTTGTAGCGATTGAGTAAGTTTTCCTTGAATTTATCTCATTGGATAAATCTCATGGTTCTAAACTCTGAATATTTTATCTTGGAATGGAATACTACACTACTTGGGTAGGATCAACTAAACTCCCTTGGGGGGGTCTTGAGACTCTTCCTTTGCACATATATCATTCTTCCATTTAGGTGTCTTTAAGAGCCCAAAAAAACTAGTGATGAGAAAGGGCCAACCCCTTCTTCTTTGAACTACATGGGTCACTCATTGTTTTGGCCAAGCGGTGTACATCAACTCACTCATTTTATACTAGGAGGAATAGTTGTGAGATAAAATGTGTGAATCTGATTGAGAGGACCTTCATAATGGAATGGTCTCCTTGTGTGTGATTAACCAGATTAAAATATAAATATAATGTATGGTTAAAGTATCAAACCTTTCATTGGTCCACCCAACATGCTAGTAAAATTTTGTTTTCTCGTCAGTTACATCTTTTTCCATAACTATAGCAACCTATTGACGGACTAGAATTGAGTTTTTAAATCCCAAATTTTATACTCAACCCTCCTTTAACTTACCCAAATCACTTTTCAAACAATTTTTGTCTTGTTTTCACATATTACAAGGAACAAATAATGATATGGATGTATATTTCTTAAGCAATTTTGACTCTTAAGTTTTAGTATGTTTTCATAATACATTGACTAGATAATTGTCTTATACCCCGGGAGCCAATTTCAACCATTTTCTTAGGCCATAAGGGGATGAATAGTTTTTTTTTCCTTTTATATTGTGCTAGTAAAAAAATCATTGATCTCTTTTTCTCACCCATTGCTCACAAATACCACCCCCAAGCCCTTTCTCTCCTCTAGGGAGTTGAGGGGATACAATAGCCAATTTCAGTGGTGCTAAGAGGGCTTGCACGTAAGTTCGTCACCTCTCCTTCTTCCCCCTTCACCACCTTAGACATAAGGACCATGTGAGGTGAGGGTAGCCTTTGCCTTGTGTCGAGCTACTAAAGAGGCTATAACCAATTTGACCATCAGATAGGTAGGATCCATCTCAATGAATGAATATTTCTTATAATGGGTAGTGGGATGGGGCACATTGATGATATCTATGGAAGTGAGCACTTCCTCGGAGAATAATTTTTTAGGAAGTTATGGGAAATGAATGGAACAATAATTTGTTGTGTTGCTAGAGGTCGATTTGTGATAGTTGTAGTATTAATTTGTAGATGATGGAGATGTGGCAACAATGGGGGATGTCATGGGAGTGGGGGAGGGCCAAGATGGATAATGGAAGAAAATTAGGAATTTGCCAAATTTCATTTTAGAAGGAAGAACATTTTGAAGTCCACGGAAAGAGATGCATTTTGTACTAAAGCAACTTGATGATGAATAGTAAGGAATAAACTAGAATTGAATTTAATGATAAGTACATTTTTGGATCAGAGATAAAAAGATACACTTGAAGCTTATAGAAGAAGAAAATTCATTATTGGATGATTTAATTGGTAGACTACTTAAGCTAGAGCCACCATGTCCATAAATCTTTCACGTATCTTGCTAGAAAAAGCATTCCTAGAGAGTTGTGGAGAAGTATCCCAACTATGCATAATCATAGGAGCCTGGTGTATGGCCTCATTATTTAGTTCCACTCAAAGGGAATCCCTTGTAATTCATGTGATTCTAATATTCTCCCAGCATTGGGAAACTAGGCCCTGAAGATGATAGGCTAGCAATGTGACTGTACACATCCTTTCATTGTAGATTGATATGTAAAAGAAGAGGAGAATTCCCATATCCATGCATCAACTTGATCACCATCAAAACCATCAGAAAATAGCGGAAAATAAGATTTAGGGTTCCACCTTAGGTGTGGACTTGTGTAGCTTCATATCTGCAACCTCTATAGCTAGTATGCTAATCATCTGGGCATGTTGTTGAAGCGGTTGATTCTTTTGTTGAATCACTTGTTGTTGTTGTTGAAATAATTGTGTCTATTCTTCGACAAGTGATGCATCCTTTGTGGGAGTGACCTTGGAATTTTCCATGTTTGCCGGAAGAGATATGACTATATGTGAAAATTGGACTGTGTGTAAGAGGAAGAGAGGGGGCGATGCCCTTTTTATTGCATTTGTTAGAGACTAGAAAAAAAATGGAAATTAGAGGGAGAGGATCCTTGATAATGGCTATAAAATCTTGGAAAAGAAGGGATAGGATCCCTTGTGGTGGCTGTAAAAACTAGAATAAGAAAAATAGAATGGATACCTTATGGGTGATATACAAACTAGTTTTAGTACCATTTGATACATAATACAACCTGAGTGGGCCTAATGGTTAAGAATATGTGTTTCCTCCTAAGAGGTCACAAGTTCAAATCCAAAGCGGGGCAGGGTATGTATACCTCCGTAGACTTTACCAGTCAAATCGTTGGGCCCATTATGGCTTGGCCATGACCTTAAAATTAGATTATTATGCACACGATGACAATCTAATGTTTTATTCCAATGCCATCGATATGTTAACAATAGTCTACAATTTTTTTTTAAATATAACAGTAAATTTAATAAATAATTTTGTATCTATATTAAGTCTATTGTAACTAGACTCGAAGAGTACGTATCTATGATATCTAGATCCTTACCAAATCACAAATTCTTGGGGAGGACATTGATAAAAAAAAATTACAAACTTAACCTATCAAACGTATCAAAGAGGAACTATATTAACTCCTCACTATTCACTAGCCCTTTCATCGAAACTTGAAATTTCACTTTATTTTATAGATGTGACCTTGCACACAATCTCCTCAGTTTACCTCACTCATGACATAATAGATTTAAGTAGATAAGAAAAACATATAGATCCTATGAACTTTTAAAGAAACATTCAATCATGTTGAAATCTCTTATAACCAAGCCCCAAAAATGTTTCCATACATTTTCAAGTAATATCCTCTTCACTTGAGGTTGCATGAACATTGTGCAGGTTTAATGGCAAAGTTACCGGAGATCGAGCCCCCAAATTTGGTGGAAGGTGGACTTGGTTTTCATTCGGCCCACCTTTTTTAACTTTTCTGCCTGTTAGTACGTTGTGTAGAGAAGCAACTATGGTGGAAGTTTCTTTGTTCATGTTACAGTAGGAGGCAGACTTAGCAGGGGGAGATTCTTTGATTGGATAGGGGTCATTGATTATTCCCCCATCTGTCCTCCCCTTCATTAATGGGCTTTAATGCAGTTAACTATCTTTACTACCATTATTCGACTTCAGAACTGAGGTGGAAGGCTATCGGGAGCTTGGTGGTGGACTTGGCATGGACTGTGAGGTCAACGCACTCAAGGGTGTAGCTGATGAGGAGATTTGGGAGAAGGAAGGTCTTTTCTCCTTGGTTGACGAGTTGAGAAGGGTTAATGTGGGTAGTTGCAACTTAAATTCCAACTTAAAGGCGCCTCTGGTCATCTCCTCAGATTAAATGAAATCTCCATTAGATAGTAAGAAATGCATGTTACAGCCTTGTAGAGTGACTCATCAATGTTACAGCCTTGTAGAGTGACTCATCACACATAGAGAAACTTACATGTTGGTTTGGGTAGTAAGGAGGGGGGAGGTTTTACCCAGAAGAATAGTGGGTTGGGTATTCACTCTGCTATAGAGGGCACAAATCTCTCTGATTTAATGAAGCTTCCAAGAATTCAGACTGAGGCTTCATTGGGAGGTTGTAATCCATCACAAAGGGGGTTTGCGAAATGAGTTGCGAGTGTGTGGAAGACGAAAAAAACTAAGAGGAGGATGGTGATGGGGGTGGATGTGGGCTTAGAGGAATATTGCACTCTATCCCTCTATGCGCTGGTGGGGAGATATGCCTACAGGTCTCGCTGCAAAAGACCGTTGGATGCTTGGATGGCGATTACTTGGTAAGAAGTATTAAGGTACTCTCCAGAGGTGCTGTCATTACTGAGAGGATGGCTGGGTTTTGTTTTCAAATCTCACGAGGATACCGATCTAATTTTAGGTAAGTTCTGGGACTTTGACGTAGGGAGAATAATTTTCAAACCTTGGCGCATTCATTTCGATCCAAGAACATAATATTTCAGTTTTCGACATCTATGGGTGCTTCTCCCAGTTCTTCCGCTATAGCTGTGGAATTCCAGGGCACTAGAGGTGATTGGTAATGTGCTGGGACGTTTCATCAAAGTCAACGAAGATGCCCTTCGGTCAAAATATAAATGTATGGCCAAAGTTTTAGTTGAGGTGGACATACACGCAGGGTTGCTTGAATCTCTCAAAATCGACTAGTGGGGACTACTTAGGGACACCTTTTTGTGAAAAGTATGGACTACTTAGGGATTCCATTTCGGTGCTCCCTCTATAGAAGGACTATCCATCTGTGTAAAGATTTCATTTTATCATAGTGGTCGCCTGACCCGAAGGAGTCTTGGGAGGACCAGTCTAAGGATCTCTACATGGATTTGGAGGACTCACACGATTTGGGGGGATACGCCTCTTCGAGTGATGAAGACACACCTGGGATCTTAGTCGCCACCTTTGTTGGTAAGCTCAATTCACTGTGCCTATATTTTTATTTTTCATTGATTGCTTGGGAGAGGGACCACTTGGATATCACTTACATGTTGGAAAGGTTACCACAGTCGGGTTCTCTCTTAGGGAAGGTTGATGAACCTACTGTTTTGATTCCATATCTGGTAGTGGATAGTGTGGATCCCATACCCAAGTCCGTTGCCTCCCTTAAGCCTTTTCGGACAAAACCTCTGACCAAAACTTTTTCTGAAGCTTGTTGTTAAGACTTGAGGTCTTCAGGGTTGTTTCAGGGTTGTAGCTAGTGACCCGGTCTTGGATAGTCTGATAAACACTTGGGTTCCACCCATTAGGGAGGTCACTAAGCCTATTCCTCTTCCGATGTATCTAGGTAAGGAATTTTACAAGGATTCCAAGTTTAGGGGAAATCTAGGGGCATCTACTAGTTCTAGGGAGACTGTTGGGATGGATTTAGCATGGTCACGAGGCCTTGGTTTGGAGGTCTCTCCAATAAAAACTAGGAGCACCCATAAGAATTTGGGTACCAACCTTTCATTTTTGGCACATCATTTGGATTCACAATTAGATCAGGGGGCTCTTAGAGGGATGAAATCCCTTGCATGAGAAAAATCATGATCCTACTCTCCCTGAATATTAGAGGGGTAGGAGGACCCCTAAAAATGGCCTCCATGAGAAGACTACTCTCCAAAACATCTCCCGATATCCTCTTCCTACAAGAGACTCTAATTTTCGAGGAAAAGGCTCAACTATTTGTGAACTCTTTTAAACCAGATTGGATGGTTTGTGTTGTAAATGCTTTAGGGAAGTCGGGTGGACTTCTAGTGGCATGGGACCCAAAGGTTTTTATTTTAACGCCTTTTTAAAGATGCAGCAGTATATTATTACATGTCTTTTTGTATCCGACAACAGAAGGATCAACTTTTTAAATGTATATGGTCCGTGCAATGAGCGAAAGTGGTTTTGGGAAAAGGTGGAAGGTTTGGGATTGCTGGAAAAGGGTGATATGATTATCACATGATATTTAAACTTCACATCTAGTGCTGCTGAAGTCTTGGGAGCGACAACATTATTATGTCCATTGGCAATTTTCTTCAAAGACGATTAGATCAATTCTGTCCCAGGCTTTGTCTAAGGAACAATTGGTATTTCTCAAAGGGAGGCAAATCCTAGATGCTATAGGTACAACCCAAGAGTGTTTGCACAATATTAAGATGAAAAAGTTACAAGATATTATCCTAAATCTTGACTTAAAGAAGGAGTATGATTGTATTAATTGGGATTTCCTCCGCCTAATCCTCCTCCAAAGTGGTTTTGTCTTTCTCACAACTAACTGGATCATGGGATGTGTCTCTTCAACGACATTTTCTATCTTGATTAGTGGTGAATCAAAAAAATTCTTCTAGGGTGGAAGAGGCCTCAGACATGGTTGTCCACTGTCGTCGCTTATTTTCATTCTTGTGATGGTAGGACTGAGCCTATCTCTTAAAAAATATCATACTGAAGACAAGATGACGTGTATTAAGGTTTCCAAGCTTATAAAGATTCTACATTTTATTTTTGTGGATGATATAATAATTATGTCAAAATCTTCTTTGGAAGAATGACAGGAGATTCATAGAATTTTGGGGGTCTTTTGTGGAGCGTCTAGGCTTGTGATAAATATCCAAAAGTCAAATTTTCTACACTTTAGAGTAACAGAGGACATTCTAGAAAATTTTAAGTCAGTTTTTCAGTAGAGCTTTGTAGCCCTCTCGAAAGGTTTCAAGTATTTGGGTTATCTCTTAAAATTAGATCGATATAAGGCAGATGATTGACAGTGGATCATTACAAAATTTGAAAAGAGAATCAACCATTGGTGAAATCGGTGGCTCACAATTGGAGGATGCTATGTTCTTATCAAGGCTGTATTGGAAGGCCATCCTATCTATTGGCTGGCTATGACACATATTCATTTTTCGGTGCTCAACAGGATCTGCCAACTAGTCTTCTCTTTCCTCAGGACCGGAGGAAAACAAAAACAAAGCTATCATTTGTGCAAGTGGGAGTTTATAGCGTGCCCAAAAAAGTTTGGGGGATGGGGGCTGAGAAATATCTTCAGTTTTTATCGAGCTTTGATGATCAACACCCTTTGGAGAGTTATGATGAACAGAGGCATCTGACATCGTGTTATTAAAGGCAAGTACCTACCCTTTGGGTTTGTTACTAGATGGCTAAGATCGGCTGAGTGTTTAGTGCCATAGGGATCACATACTTGGAGAACTCTCCGAAAATCCATTCCTCTTCTTCTTCATTGGATTTCTTGGAGCCTGGGCTCGAGATACTTTATCATTATTGATAACGATTTGATCCTGGGGATGGGCAGAGAGATGATCTTTTCCGATGCTCTGGTTCAGGCACTAAACCAAAAGAATGTTCATTATTTGTATCAGGCCAATCAAGTATTGTGCCCTAACAATATTTTCTCCACTTGGATTGACAACGAGGATTTGAACCTGCCAACATTTTTAGCGATTGAATGGGAGGGGTACAAGAAGGCACTGATAAAGATGGGTGTACAGTTGCGGAGCTGGCCAGATGTATTGGTTTGGACGGGTGGCAATTTCTTCGGCCATATAACTACAAAAAATGTCTACAATGCCATCATAACTAAACAGTGGACGGACAGAACTGGAGGCTGGAGGAAGATGATGTGGAATTGGGATTGCCCACTAAAGCTTAAATTATTTGTTTGGTTGGTGGTAGAATACAAAGTCCTCACATGGGACAATCTTCAACATAGAGGTCCCACATGACCTCTATGTTGAAGATTGTCNTTTGTTTGGTTGGTGGTAGAATACAAAGTCCTCACATGGGACAATCTTCAACATAGAGGTCATGTGGGACCATGTATCTGTCAACTTTGCATGAATTTTGGGGAGAATGTTAATCACCTGTTTTTGGATTGTTCTTTCACCTCATGGGAACGGGAAAAAATAAAACTTGTGTTTCCTCACTCTTCGAGGTGGCACGGTTCAACAGTTTTGGAATGTTTTAAATTCTGGTTTGAACATAATCGTTATGTTCCAACATTACCCGTTTACATTTGCTGGTACATATGGTTAGAAAGGAACTTTACTATTTTTTATTCAGGTCTTCCTTCCTTTCAGAAGGTGGTGTACTTATCATTGGCTGCACTGGAAGCCAACAAGAAGCAGACTCATATTCCAATTCCGAGAGAACCAAAAGGATTGATGCCTGGGAAGAATATTATTGGATGGTTTGATGGGGTGTCACAACAAAATGGTGAACACAGTGGAGCGGATGGAGTGACAAAGATCAGGGAGCATGCTTTATATAAGTGGACAATAAATTGTGGAGCTGGAACAAACACCAGAGATGAAATTTTGGGGGTTTGGGTGTTATTAACCCTGGCCTCTCGATTATTTATATATGAGATCAACGTCCTTGGAGACTCAAAAATAGTCATTGACTGGCTAAAGGGGAAAGGCTCGCTACAGGTGGTCACCTTGGAGTGTTGGAAAGAAAGAATAACATATCTCATCAAATTGTTCAGGGACATATCCTTTGGCCATGTGTACAGAGAATATAACCAAGAGGTGGATCGTTTATCAAAACAAGTGCTCTTGAGGCACCCATGATACATTGCATACTGCTTATGTGAAGAGGGTCATGAGGGCCCAACTATGTTCTTAAGTTTATATTAAGTTTAGGATTCTTTCGTCCACTGTCCATTATAGGAGTTGTTTTTATTTAGTGACTATATGAAGTTTTTTGTAATCAGGGGACTCTACGACATATCTGGAGTGATAGTACGAGATTACATATCCTCTCCAGAAGAAATGTTTTGATTAGCTATAGGAAACAATGTTTGGTATAACTACTGGCAGCCAATGATTTCTATTTGAGGTAAAAGAGTGTTGTGTACACTTTTATATTTTAATATGAATATAAAGTAAAAATTTCTATGGAAAAAAAAGTAAAAATAAAGTTCCAATTGAATTTAATCTAAAATTAGGTTACTTAGTAAATAAAAGCATTAATAAATAACAATATTATAAGAAAGAGGAGAAGCATTAATAAATAACAATATTATAAGAAAAAGGAGAAAAAATGAAGATAGGAAATAAGGTTTAAGATTAAAAGGCATTGATAAACATGAAATATTAGTAAGTTATTTTGCATAATATATATATTTTTTAAATGATAAAATATTAGTAAGTTATTTTAGATAATATAATTTTTTTGTAATGATAATAAATCACGAAAGACTCTCAGTAAACATTCCCAAATAACACAGAAAAAATTGTGTGCCTTTTTTTTTACCTGCTCTAAGAATGATCGGATAGAGTATGTTCGGGTGAGGTTTAAATAGGGGTGCGGATTAAATAGGGTGGAATATATCTGTTGGAGAGACGTTGAGAGAAATTTAAATTAATGATTAAAAAAAGGAAATAAGAAGGGTGACAAACTCGTTGAGGAAAAAAAAAATTAAACATGTGATATGAATGATATGGAATTAAAAGATATGGATTTAAAAACGATGTGAGGAAGAGATTAAAAGTTTTGATTAATATAAAAAAAAATGAAAATTAGTGATGTGAAAGGAAATAAATAATAAAAATGTTAAAGGAAAAAGGATTAAGAAGGGTGAGAAATTAGTGGTTGAGGAAAAAATTGATTAGAAATGTAAATTATGAAGGAACTTGAGATTAGTGAAATTAAAAATAAGATTAAAATTATTATAAAGGATAAAGATTTAACAAAGGAGAAAGAATTACAAGTTTTTATTATGGGAAGGATGGAAATTAAGAGAGAGAAAAGAAATCGGTTAAAGAGGGAGGAGAAAGAGTTTTAAAATAAAGAAAATCTAGAAAAGTAAAGGGGGGAAGAAAATCTAGAAAAGTAAAGGGGGAGAATGGAGAAGAAGGGAAATTTAGAGAGATGTTAGAGGGGGGAGATAATCTCAAGAGGTGAGAATAAGTGAGCAAGGAAAATGGTACAGAGATAAAGGAGGGTTGTAAGAGAGGGGGAGAGAAAGGGAAGAGATAAGGATTATCTAAGTAAGTGGTGGATAGTAGGTTTCTGTGATTGGCTTAGTTTATAGTCGTCTTCTCGATTAAAGTTGTTGGGATGTTTTTCTATTTCAAGAGCTTCACGAATGATCCAGGAGAAGTAAAGAGGTGTTGGTGCAAGGATTTTTCTTGGTCAAAGCATATAAGATGTTTGTTGGAGTGTTATGCGATCATTGATTTGGAGACGCGGTTGTGGAGGGTGTCAGCCATGTGTTCTTTAAGATGGGTTTTGATCGAGTGACCTATTTTTTCAATGTAGGATTTTCCATAGGAGCAAGGAATTTTATATACTCCTTAGCTTGACATAGGATCAGATTTATTCTTGGCAGTTCTGAAAATATGCTTAAGGGTTTTATGGGGTTTAAAAAGGGTTTTGATGTTCTTTCTTGCTAAGAATTTAGAGATGTGATCAGTAACGCCATAGATGTAGAGAAGGGATATGAGAGTTAAAGGCGGGGTACATGATGGGGAATTTTTGGTTTTAGGGTGAAGTGCTAAGTGAAAAGCTTTGTTGATTTGCGAAGTGGAATAGCCATTGGATCTAAGGGAATTGGTGAGATGGGATTTCTCTTTATCCAAAAAATGAGGGTCAGGGATTCAGATGGCTCGAGTTATCAAAGTTTTGAGGACGACATATTTTTGGGCTAGGTGGTGGTGAGACTCGGCATGAAGCTATCTATTGGTGTGGGTCTTTTTTCGGTACACTTGGCGGGTGAGGGAACCATCGGGTTGACGAGAGATCAGAACATCCAAAAAAGGGAGAGAGTTCTCCTGTTGGATTTCCATGGTAAATTGAATGTGGGGATATATGTTGTTAAGGTGATTGAAGAAGGAATTTAGCAAAGCAAGGCCATGAAGCCACATGGCGAAGGTATCCTCGATAAATCGATACCAAAACTATTTGGGTTTAAAGTGGGAGTTGTTTAACGCTAAGGCTTGAAAGTGTTCCATAAAAATGTTAACAACCACAAGGGATAAGAAAAATCCTATGATTGTGTCTTTAGTTTGTTCATAACATGCTCTTTTGAAGAAAAAAAAATGAAAGTGAGACATAATTAGATAAACAAATATTCCCAAATAACAACTTGTAATAATTATTCGTGTAACTAATCCATAATTAAATTATCATAAATTTGACCATTTTCCCAACATAAAATTTAAAATTCTATCATTAATATTAACATTAAATTATAATAAATTTTACCATTTTCCCAACATAAAATTTAAAATTCTATTAAATTGTAATAAATTTTACCATTTTCCCAACATAAAATATAAAATTATGATTAAAAATATAATTTCCTTTCGTATCAACTAGGAAAAGCAGTTGTGATGACTCACTCAAACATTGCCATATTGCTAGAGTCTGGAATCTTTGTAGAGATGATTAGTTGGATGGCTTCTTGTGAATAAAATAAATCATCTCAATCAAATTTTATAATTAATATCAATAAATTTAGAATAAATTTTCCATTGATTAAAAGAGCAGTTGTGATAACTCAATCACAACATTATAATACTCCTCGAGTCTCGAATCTTTGCAGAGATTAGCATTACGACGGT
>JASDQU010380584.1:0-10090 GCA_032191745.1 Picea mariana | reverse complement strand
ACCTGCTGACGTCAGCAGCATGGATGCTGACGTCAGCAATACAGGTTGTACGGCCTGCTTCTGTTGCTCCTCTCACATGTGCAGCCTCTCTCTCTTAGCTGGAAAATTCAAAAAAGAAGAACAAAAACCCTAGGACAATTTTGCCAAAGTGAAGAATTTCCTTGCTGAAATTTTTCCTCCCAATCTCCTTGACACAAGTGCTCACTCACTTATGCTAACTCCATAATGTCACAATGAGATGTGATAAGTGTCTCCTCACATTGCCTCCTTTTATAGGAGTCTAATGAATGAGTTTAGGAACCCCTTATAAACTCAACATTAAATTAGAATTGTTTACTCTGAAATGTGGGTGTGAAGCCCCAACATGTGGGTGTGAAGCCCCAACCAAACCCCAACTCAATATACAAGGGGTTTTCATAAAATGAAAAAATGCAATGTGAGTGCCAACAATGATTCCCACATGCCCGACACCAAGGCCAAGGTGGGAATATATCTCGATACTACAAAACATCAACACACTATGCATCTTAATGTCCGAAGAAGAAGACGGGGCAAGAGAAATCACAGTGGGTAGCAACATCAACGAAAACTCGATTGGATGAGTTTGTTGCGAAGTTTGAGAAGGAATTCACACTAGTCTCTTGCCTCTCTACCAACACAGTCACAAGGAGTGCGTGGTACTTGTACAGTGGTGCATCACATCATATGACAGAAGCACGGGAGCTATTCAACAGTCTGACGGAGAAGGACTCAAGAATCCATGTGGAGCATGGTGATGATGCCAAGTATGCAGTGAAGGGGGAGGGAACAATCTTGTTCCAACTTGAGTTACGAGGTTCGTTTGAGGACAAGGACGTGCTATATGTACCAAGATTGAAGAAGAATTTGCTCTCGGTCTCAAATATGGAGGACAAGGGGTTCTCCATCATGTTCAAGAAAGGGCATGTACTCATACGTTCAGAGGGAGCTAGCCCTAACAAAGGAGTGAGCATTGGGGTTAGAGAGGGAAATTTATACAAGTTTAATGGAAAGCCTGTTCAAGCTTAGGTACATGATAGTGACAACCTATGTGAGCTATGGCAAAAGAGGATGGGACACCTACGTTACAGGGCGTTGTCGATTCTAAAGGAGATTGTCACTGGTCTTCTCTTCCAAATTTCAGTGTTGAGCAGCAAGGCGTGTGAAAAGGGTGTGCACTTGGCAAGAATGCCAAGGATGTTTTTCCAAGCAGCGAGAGTAGGTCCAAGGGGATCTTGGATCGTTTTCATTCAGGTGTGTGTGCACCGATGTCAGTGGCATTAGTGCAGGGAGCATCATACTCTGTGACATTTACTGATGACTTTTCCAGGAAAACCTGGATTGTTTTTATGAAGACCGAGGATGAGGTCTTCAGTCGGTTTCGGGAGTTCAAGGCCCAGGCGGAGAACCAAACAGGGAAGAGGATCAAGGTCTTGAGGTTGGATAATGCGAGAGAGTACACCTCCAATGACTTCAAGGATTTCAGCAAGGAGGCAAGGATCAAGAGGGAGTTGACAGTCTAATACAACCCTCAGCAAAATGGGGTTGAAGAGAGAAAGAATCAATCCATCATTGCTTCTGCCAGGGCTATGATACATGACCAGGATCTACCTATGTTCCTTTGGACAAAGGCATGTAACACGGTAGTATATGTGCAAAACAGGAGTCCTCACAGGATATTGGGGGACAAAACTCTTGTGGAAGTGTTATCCCCACTTTTAGGGATAACTAGGAGATTATGTCTCGAAGCCCGCGGGTCATAGACATGGAGTACCGAGAGCCAGATCGACTTAGGCATGGCCCTGGAGGGCCCACCTTTTCTCCCTTTCAGCGCCTCTACTTTGCCAGCAGTAGCAGCATCCATCACCATCGGCTTGGTCTTGTGTCAGAGATGGTTCTTGCTCCATGAGGTAATGAGTCTGGGTATCATGGTATGTGTCACTCTGATCCTCAAAAACCTTTGAATATGTGCATTTAATTCCTTTTATTTCTAACAAATGCTTGGATCTTATACTTGTCCACTTGACCATGTTTGGGGGGAATGACAGGATGCCCTAGTAAGCCTGTGCCCGTAGGTTTTGGTTTGCCACTGGGCTGATTTCTGAAAAGCCATCGTCCACTCCTTTCATATTACCACTTTTTCATCCTGCTTCCTGTTCATCTACCCCATTTCATTTGTTCAGGCATTGGGTTGGCCAATCATTTGAGGGTTGCACCTTGCCTTGTGAGAAGAAGGGGCTAAAGGCCTGAAGGTAAAAGCAAGCTAGCAAAATATAAAAGCCTAAAAATAAAACCTCGAGATGCTTTGCCCAGGGATCCCCAAGAAAGCAGTAAAAGGCTTCTCAGCAAGAAACCAGGGGGACCCATAAAAATAATAAAACAAGACTTAGTAAGAGGATAGGGGGTCTCATAACGAGCCAGCCTATTAGGTCCATGGGTACCCAGCAGTATAACACTACTAGCAGTTGGTTACCACGCCATGGTAGTGACTCTTGGTTGCATGGCCAAGAGAAAGGGGGTCTCATCACGAACCAGCCTTCTCATTTCTATGAAAGTACTTGTGGGTAACGCTTTCACCACTGGTCACCACGCCAGGGCAGTGTCCCCTGATTAGCTTCTTAAAGAAAAAGAAATAAGAATAAAGAATAAAAGGCATGAATGGGCTTGGAAACAATTGCATCCAGGACAGGTGCAGCTCGCCTTCTACAAAGGCACCCATAGGTAAAGCTTTGCATTCCCCTGCTTTCACTGCGCCCATTGTCAGGACATCCCTTATCCACATCACCCACTTACATGGCTTAGATTTAGTCTTTTCCGAGAACTTTCCTTTTTCCAGTGGACACTAGCCCAATAGGACGCCCTGTCACTTTCCCCAGACTTGCATTGCAGGCTTGTATAATGTCTTTGAGCTTTTAAACTATGGTAATAGGGGTTTTATGCACATGTTTAATAATATTGATGATGAGATGTGATTGACATTGCTATGATCCCTGTGACGTATGAGCCCAGGAGGGCGTGGCTGTTGATGTGCAGGATCATGCCCGACGGACAGGTACACATGGGGAGATGATCAATTCGGACCTCCATGGGGATGAAGAGCCCACCAGATGGATGTTGAGACCCCAGCAAGGGGCACAGACATGACAGAGGGGTTTGCACCAGAGAGAAGGACTTCTTGCAGAGGCACCCTGGCAAAGCTTGACCTAGGGGGATTGTGCCCTTTTCAGTGGAACATTGGCCTTGGAAGGCCTAAGACATCACCCAGGAGGGTCATGACGTCATCCTTTCTTCATGAGCGTTTTGGCAGATGGACAAGGCAGTTTGGCACATGTGGAAGCTTGGAGAAGCCCAAGGAGGGCTAACGTTTTGCTTCAAGAGGCTGCATTTGCCCTCAAAGGGGCTAACGTCACCCTAGAAAGGGGATGACGTCCTTCTATTGCTTGATTAGGGTTTTAATCTAAACATTTAATGTAAAACAGTATGATTTTAGTATTTTGGCCTTGTCGACCTTTTTATGACCTAAAAAGTAAAATTAGGTCATTCTACTATATAAATTGAGGGTTTTTACCTTCAATTTTTTCATGATCTTCCACTCACTCAATAGTGAGGTCTGAAATTTGCGCTATCTTTGGAGCTATTGGCTGAAATTGTGAGGCGCACTTGTTGAAGGAAGACATTTTTGAACTTTTATTGGCATTTTGGCATTTCTCTTGGTGGAAGGTATTACAACTAGGGTTTGCTATATGATTTCTTGGTTAAATGTAAGTGAATTTCTGCAAAACTTCTTAATTGAATGGTTGTAGTATTGTTTTTTCTTGCATTTATGGTTATAATTTGTTGAATTAAACCCTAGGTGACAAGCACACATTTAAGGTCCTTGTCTCATGTCCCTACCAAGGTTTTAAGCCATTTTATTTGCTGAAGTGAGATAGAGCCTTGCCGTAGCAACACTCTATTCTTTCTTTCTAACCCTTGTTGAAGAGGATTGAGCCTTACCATAGCAACACTCTATCCATCTTCTTCCATGCTAGTCGTTTTTCTTATTTGTTGAGCTAAGAAGGAGAAAACGCATCAAGGCCTAGTTCCCCTACACCTTGGTGAGCCAATTTTCCCTAGGGTTTGCCTGGTAAAGCCTTGCCATAGCAACACGTTACTTGCAAACCTTCTTGTCTTAGGTTTATGCAATCTTTTGAGCTAGTCGTTTTGCCATTAAGCTAAGGAAGGAGGAGAGAGCACTGAAACCTAGTTCCCCTACATCAAAGTGAGCCTCTCTCCCCTAGGGTTTCATCCTTGAGGCCTTGCCATAGCAACACCTCAAGGTTTAACTCTCTTGTCCTTAGTCTTTACCATTATCATTTGATCCTTCAGCCTTTGCGTCCTCCTTTTGACTCCATATACCCTAGGAACGCACTAATCTAAGGCCACATGTGTTAAGTAACTTGATCATACAACTTCAAATACCTTGGAACAAACCCTAACTATACTAACCCTAGCCTACATAGCCCTACTAACCCTAGTGCTATCGTCACCTTTCTTGTGCTATAAACAACTTTGTGCAGTTATCGTTTTACTTTTAAAGCAACTGAATGGTTGGTTAAGGCATTATCTATGAAGTGTTAATTGGTTACATTGAATGCCAAGTTTCTTTAGCATTTATTGAGAAGTGATATTGTAATCGTTGCTATTGTACAAACATTGACTTCGTCAATATTTGTTGCTCAATTACTTATTTATCAGAAAATTCATTGATTATAAGAAGTACTAACCAGTAAGTAAGCTTGCACGTGTAGTTTTATTGTTGCTTTGTTCTCGGGCAGGGATACTTTTTAGTTACTACTTCTGGTTATCTTTATCGGCTATAAGCCGGACTTTCTAATCAGGTGGTGACTTGTGAGGGGGATTATTATCATTTAGCCTTTCTAAGCCCTTTGCCTTCTCAAAACCCCAGGTCATCGGGGACGTCTCCCCTGGGCCTTACCCCCCTAAATATAAAGAACCTTCCCATCAAGGTGACAGTGGGTGGGATTGGTTCAGTTACGCCAATTTGATCTCTTTTCATCCATCTTTTATCCTAACTACAAACTGTGTGATAACAGGAAGCATTCACAGGAGTGAAGCCAAAGATGGACATTTGAGGATCTTTGGTTTTCCAGTATACATCCATGTGCTTGTGGAGAAGAGGACGAAGTTGGAGCCTTCAGGACAGAAGGGCATATTTGTGGGGTGCAACGAGATCTCAAAGGCTTACAGGATCTTCATACCAACGCAGAGGAAGACAGTTGTGAGTCGAGATGTGAAGTTCAAGGAGAACTTGGCATCTAGGAAGTCTCAAGAGCCACTACCAGTGACAGAGGACAAGGAGTAGAAGGTGTTGAAGGATGAGCAGCACTCAATAGCTTCCAGTTCAGAAAAGCCAACTTCAGGTGAGGAGGAGGAGTTGACATCCCCTCCTAGATCTATCAAGAGACCTCGATGGTTGACACAGACATTGATGGATGCTCAGGAGCATGTTGAGGCCCCTAGGAGCACTGTCAAGGAGAGCAGGCCTCCAAAGAAGTTTCCAAACTTCATGGCACTAATAAGTAACATCATTGAAGAGGCAGCGAATCATCAAGTTTAACAGGATGCTATGGTGCAGAATGATGTGTGGGATATTGTGCCAAGATCGAAGGGACTAGTTCCAAGTGGCAGAAGTACCTTCCTCGCTAAGAGGGAGTGTTGATGTTTGTAGCATCAGACAAGTACTTCCGCACAGGTTTATGTGTCTAGACGTGTGGAAGTCATCCAACGGCTTCAACCTTAGTAATTTACTTTAATTAAAGGAATTATTAAAGTAAAGTGATTTTATTAATTAATTGAGTTTAATTTCATGAAATGTTAAAAGTTATTAGCATTAGTTAATTAAATTAATCCTAACCATTGATATCAAGTGAGGTGAGATCTAATCTCAACAGTTGATCACTTTGGAGATTAGGGTTAGGGCACAACTCAAGATTATAAAAGTAAGGCTACGCGAAGGGGAGAGACACTATCTTGGAGACATCTATTGGAGTCAGTGACTCATAGAGAGAGAGAAAAGGACTTTTGCTCGAGGAGATCTCGAATAGGTGAAGAAAGACTTTCATCAAGAGATCAGTTCAATCCACAACAGTGTTAATAAAACCAGTCGACCAGACCGGCCTTCAAAGCAAAAACGGTCAGACCAACGACCTAGAACCGTTTTTGGTGAGTTCTATAACGAACTGGCCAAAAACACAGAACCGATCGGTTTCGTACGGAACTCGTACAACGCACTTAAGGGGAGGATTTCGAATTTTTTAAGGGAAAAAAAAACAAATTTGAGGTTGAGGGGCCCTACCAACTAACCCTAGGCCCTCCTCAAACCTATTTAAAGACCCCCCCCCCTCTATTTCACTCACACTATTCATTTGAACTCCTTGGAATTATTGAGCTGAGTTTCTTTGGTGCTTTTGGAGGAGAGTTGTTTGTAGGGATTTTCTGAAGGAGTTCTTGGGCAAATTTCGAGAGTTGGTTGAAGGGTTTAGTGGGAGATCCCTTGGGCTTTGATTTTCTGCAACAAATTTGGAGTTGTTTCAAGGGATATTCTTGGGTTGTTTTGGGGCTGTTTTTTCCAATGTTTTGGTGGTTAATTTCCAGATTTTTGTGGGCTGTTAGAGAGTTGGTTTTTCTGTTGTTGGGAGCTTCTCTTCTTCTCCATATTTCAACTTCTTGTGAAGGTATGTCAAGGTTTCTCTTATTCCTCTATTTTTCTCTTTAAAAACGCAGATTGTTTTCCTAGAAATTAAGAAATCTTAGGGTTTTATTTGCATATTTTTGTTTGTCGCTGAAAAAATGTCCAACATCCCTAAAAACAAGAAGGATCCAACATGGGCTCATTGTCATTTGAATGAAAAAAAACATAAAGTATGCAATTATTGCGGGAAGACAATTAAAGGTGGGGGTATCCATAGGTTAAAAGAACACTTAGCACGTGAAAAAGGCCAAGTAGAAGGTTGCACAAAAGTCTCTGATGAATTAAACTTGGAGATGCAAAATCTTCATGAATCCTACCAAGCAGAAAAAGCCAAGGCCAAGAAGATTAAAAAAGATGTGGGGAAAAGTCAAGCTACTGATCCTTTTACTATTCCTAGTTTTCCTGTTGGATTGGGAGTGGGACATAGAAATGAGCTTGAAAATGTTTCTTTTGTTGGCCCTAGTGCATCAAGTTTGAAAAGAGCATGAAAAGGGCATGATTCTTTCTTTGTACCCCACACCACCCATGGTTCTCAACCCACCATTGATGCTAAATGGAAGAAGATAGAGAAGGAGGTTGCTTGGGAATGCATTTCTAGATGGTGGTATGATGCAGACACACCATTCAATGCTACTAATTCTGCATATTATCATCCTATGATAGATGTCATAGCTACATGTGGTCCTAGCTTCAAAGCCTCGAGTTTTCACAATATCAGAGGGTCACTTTTACAAAATGATGTCCAATGAATACGTCATAGAGTTCAAGTGTAAGTTTTAAACCTGTGACGTAAAGCAATGCATATAGATTCTTAAGAAAAACAGAAATTAATCAATGGCTCATACACAGTACACAGAGATTTACGCTGGAAACCCTTAACCGGGAGAAAACCAGCGTTCCTTGGTGCCGCACCTTTCAACTCTTCATTGTATTAATTTCACCATTCACCATACAATATATACAATGTTTTAGGTATTTTGTAGGTACCAAAACCCTAATCCCTTAATCCGGGATTAATTTAGAAAACTACTAAAAAGAGAAAAACCCACTAAAATAGCAAAAACCGCCCAAAAAAAAAATTCGAGGCATTGCCCTAAACCCCGTCAACTCTGGGCAGCAACCAAGGCGGGCCAAACCTGGCCCCCCTAGGAAAGCACTCGGCGCACATGACACATAGAGCAAAGGAAGTTGGGATCGTCAGACGCAGTTGTCGAATCTAACGCACCCACACACACACATGCAAAGAATATAACACATACCCAACATCAAGGAGACATGGACTAAAACAAGGTGCACAATCATGTCCGATGGTTGGATTGATGGAAGATCTCACACTGTTCTCAATTTCTTAATTGCTTGCCCAAAACAAACCATGTTTCTTAAATCTATGGATGCATCTGATCAGGTGAAGGTTGCACAATTATTATTTCGTCTTTTGGATGAAGTAGTTGTAGAGATGGGTGGGGGTTCATAATGTTGTACAGGTGATAACAGACAATGCCTCCAACTATGTTGCAGCATGAAGGATGTTGGAGGGAAAACACCCCACGATTTGATGGACTCCATGTGCAACCCACTGTTTGGACCTCATGCTTGAGGATATTGGTAAAATTGAGTGGGTGAAGTGTTGATATTATGGTCGCTGCGGGAGGTATTTACCTCCACGTGTAAACCTAACGATAATAGAATATTCCGAGAAGCAAGAAGAAACCCTAATTCACTGGTTAATAACCCTAGAAGACAAGTCGACTCAAGAGAATGACTTGTATTAGGTTATTAGCCTCCAAGAGAAGAAGTCGGCTAAAGGAAATGTTATATACTAAAGAATTAGTACCCAGAATGAGAAGTCAACCCAGGCAGTCTGCCAGAATTAGTATAAATACAAGAGGCCAATCTTCATTCTGGCCAGTATTCTTAGAACTGCAGAAGCAGCACTTGTGCGCACTGCAGTTGGCCAATTTGTGCGCAAGTTGGGAGGAGAATTGTTGTTGCAGCTGCTGCAACTAGCAGATTTCGGTTTTGGCTTGGACTCTCTCTTGGTTATGGTTTGGACTCTCTGATCAGCTCTTGTTACTCTTACTTGGTGCACTATCCTTGGAGAAAGGTGCGCCACGTTTGTTTGGCTATCCAGTCTAGGGTTTGCTTCCGGAATGATTCTCTGTCCAGTGTCAAGGTTAAGGTGCTTGGGGGTGGCTTCGACCTATGGTTGGGTGACAATATTTCTATATTGTCTATGGTTAAACGAGCACATCCATTATATTTTAACAGGTTATGGGCCCACACTATCTTTGGACAGTCTAAACTTTGGAAGATAGATTGGGAGGATTTGCTCAGTTGCAGTTGCAATTGCAGCCAGTTTATGCTGCAGCAACGAAACCCAAACCCTCTCGTTGAGGCACCTTAAGTGAAGAGATTGACCTAATCCCTGGATAGACTAGTGCGCCCCGGCCTAGCGCATCTCCTGGTACTCTTAGCAAGCTAAGACGTCAAGTTTGAGTTTTTGGTCAAATCTAGGGTTGACCAGGTCAAAGCAACCATGACTTACTCTATGAAGTCAAAAAACAAGTTAGAAGGGGCTTCTAACTTTAGAGCATGGAAGACAAGGATTGATCTCATCCTTGCTAAGAATAAAGTGTTGGATATCGTGAAAGGAAGATTGTGGAACCAGAGGTTGAAGAAGGAAAAGAGAAGGAACCGCAGAACGTTGCAGTTATGGAGAAGTTCAAAGACAATGACATCAATGCCATGAGTATCATAGTGGATTCTATAAAAGACCACTTGATACCCTACATCTCCCATCTTGATTCGTCTAAGAAGATGTACGATGCCCTAACAAAACTCTTCTCAGTCAGAAACATTGGACAAGTAATGAATCTGAAGAATGAGCTCTGTGACATGAAGTTGAATGATGATGACAGCATAACATCATAATTTGTGAGAATCTCTCAATTAAGAGATCAACTACAAGCTATTGAAGAAATCATTTCAAAGAAGAAACTGGTAAATATAGTACTCAACGGTCTTCCCAAGACATGGGATGCATTTGCCGCAAACATGAACACAAGGAAGGAGTATCCTACATTTGAAGAACTTTGGACTTGTTGTGCACAAGAAGAATCAAGAATTACTGCAAAAGAGAAACCTCAATAGAAATACGATGATCAAGCCTTCACAGCAAGATTCAAGAATTTCAGGAACAAAAGGAAGTTTGGCTCAAGGAAGAAGCCAAATCAAGAGAAAGATATCTCAGAAATACAATGCTTCAATTGTCGAAAATATGGTCACTACAAGAATCATGGTCCCGAGCTAAAGAAAAGG
>JASDQU010380576.1:0-11205 GCA_032191745.1 Picea mariana | reverse complement strand
TTTTCCCCTGCCCGTGACCTATGTACTTTCTTACTATGCGATTAGAAACCTTTCATGCTAATAGTTGACTATGTAGGAACCCTCAACATTGTCATTAATGGCCAAAAACCTCGAGCAGATCTCCCATTATTACGCATTAAACCAAGATGTGCGGAGAGTTATTTTGTCCCTTCCAATTGTTCATCTCCAACACACATCCTCGTGTTGGGCCGCTCAAGAAATCTAAAATGCTTAATCGCTCATTGCAATATCCAACGTGTTGGAATTTCTATGTATGCAGTTAGTATTGTTTAATGTTAATAACACATCATGCAAAAGCCATCCAAATTTTCATTAATCAACAAAAGTCTCGAGGACATCTCCCATTCACACTCTTTCGACCAAAGTTTGTTCAGGGTTATATTAACGCTTCCAACTTTTCATTTCATTCATCGGCTAGAACAAATAAATGTTCTTGTAGACTTATGGCACTAGGTCGACAATAGTTTTGTGGAGATACAGTAAATATGTTCACAGAGGAGGACCAGAGCTTTCAGTGGTCCAGGGCATACTTTTACTATTCATTTCGTTTTGCCCAAAATGAAGTTATTTGGACCTATGGAATCCCTCGTACATGCTGCGTTCCTGAGGTTTTTTAATCTAAGGAGGTGGTCTCTTGGTGCGCTAAAAAATATATTCCAGGCCAAAGAATTATTCCACTGCGTGACCATTCTCCTGTTTCTTTGTCGCCTCGGCTCTTCCACGAGATGTTAAAATTGTCGAACCCAACAATGATGTTTAGAGGAAAAGACTGCAAACAGTGTCTAGAAAAACATCATAACGGGTTGGACATCTTAATGAATTCCTCGAAGACCTGACAACAATTCCTGAAGATATCACAAGGCTGCAGGTAAGTTCCTTTAGAAATCCATTCTGAGAAATTGCTTGACTAGTTACAAGAATAATGAGATAGGCATCCACAACAAGCATTTCCCATATAATTATATATATTTTGTATTTCACAATCAAGGAAAAATACATTTTCGATTGGGGGAATCCAATTTCGATTGATCTCTTCTCCCAGTTGTCATGATTCAAAGAATCAAATAAATTTTATATGCCATCCTACTTGATTTTCGCAATTGTGTATTGTTGTTCGTTTCCAAAAATTTAACTTTCCAATAAAATAAACTGTGGATTTGACCCAGTAACATTCTAGCACAAAGCACTATGGAGACACAAGGCCTCCCATTGTTTTTATGAAGTTTTTAATGGCTTTGTCTCAGTTTTCAAAGATTTACTGTTAGGCAAGGATGCTCCGCGGATGTCTGGAAACGAAACCAAGTTTTTGAACAGGAAGGGTACACTTGAGCAATAGGAAAATCACAGTGTCCTCATGGTCTTTGGGTCTAAGGAAAATCCTACCTTCCTTCCATGCCACATCACAGACAAGATGTTTGTTGTAGAAATAGAAAAGCAATACAACCACTGGTTGCATTTTTTCCATGAAAAGAAAAAAAAACAGTTCATTCCTCTACCCTGGAAAGTTGGAGACTTTGTGTGCAAAAACATCAACAAGATTGACGAGTTTTCTGCCCATTTCAAAAAATTGAACCTAACGTATGCTGAAACGCTAAAAGGGTTCGACCCTAATGGCATTTTTCGAGAACATTTATTGGGTGTTGGATTTAACACCTCTTTTATCCATACACACATGACCCAAGACAGGAACAATGTCGACAACAATCCTACTTCTACTAATTGCGATGCAAAGAGATTGCAAAGTTCCACTGAATTGTACAGACATTATGGAAAAGTATCTAGTGAGAAGAGTACCCAGTCCCCTACCAGCATTCCCAAGAGCACGACATCATGGAACATCGCTTTGACGGTCCACCCCAGTAAGAAAGAAACCTAGAAATCTTTGAACGGAGGAGGAGATAAGAACCCTCGCATAAATATTGATAGTTCTCACAAAATTCCACTAACGAAGAAGAGAAAAAACAATGCAGGCCAGGTAGAGGAACCCCAAATTGAAAGTGGAAAATTGCAATTTGAAATTGAAGCTGAGCACATGCAAAAAATTGGTTCGTCCACGGTGGAAATATCGGACACCAACTTTTTTTACATAGATGAATCCTTCGTAATATAGAGTGTTATTTTTGACAGCCAATCTAAAAGTCTGGTCATTGAAAAGAGAGATGTAACAAACAGGAAAGACAAATCTCGTGCATAGATTAACTTTAGCGAAATGTCGTCATCCCAAATCTACCAATTTCACCAGGGAACCAGTGACATTCTTTGTGATTCCATTCCAGGAATTGAGACATAAAATGCCAATATGAAACAACACCTTCAACGAATTTGAGCAGGCTTTCCTTGCAACTCCAGAATTTGCCAATCCTTTCACAAAAATCGTGTCTGCTACCACTACAACGAAGATGAAGGTATCCTCTACCCTCCTTGCATGCTCTAGAGCCCTTGTAGAGAATAATATCAACAAAAGAATGCAGGTAACTACTGAAGCCTGGGAAACATCGCAAAATTTATTTTCCTTCGAAAAGAAGGCCAATGATTTGCTGGAACAATTGGAGATGAATTTTAAAAATGAACATCTTTTCTATGATCAGGTACTGGCCCCTTTTGCCAAGACAACACATCGGAACTGAAAAGAAGACAGGAGAAACTCCCCTTGCCAAAAGCACCAAAAAAGCAAAAGCATGCTGGAAAAAGAAAGTTGACAACCTGTAGCTCATTGTCAAGTCATGTAAACAAGTCATATCAGAAAAGGAAGATTTATTCACAAGCCTGCTCCAGCTGGACTTAGCCGGAACTACCAACGAGGTTCAACATCCTAACTTAATTCTCAAATCCTTGTCAGTCACCAAAGAAGCCTTCAAGGAACAAGTTGATATTTTAAAGGGGTTGTCTTTCGAAAATTTTTACAACATACTTGAACATCGTCTAGATAAGCACGAGCGTTGGGTACTAGACTATGCCTTACACAATGAATAAATTGAACAGACTCTGCATAGTATTTCAATGGATCTAAGAAAATTAGAAAATAACCTTTATGACATAGAAATCCGGGATGAAACCAACACATCCCCCATGAAAATCTACATCGAAGAATGGTTCCAAGAGAGAATGGATGGCCTCGTCTGGAAAGGGCAACCATCGGTCAACAGGATTACAATGTCCATTGACGACAGCAACAAAAACGTATCGGCTTCATAGTAAGTTTATACTACCATCTTGTTTTGTTTGTCAATCTAGTTTAAGTCTCTGATGTCATCTTCTCTTCTTTATCAATCCACTTATGTCATCTTTCAATAGAAAACTGTAACCAAACACTCTTAACTTCCAATTTCTTCTTTTCAAGTCTTCCTCTCTACCGTCGCACACTTCTTTCAATGTTTATAATTCTTGAACTTATTTATTTTTATGGTCCGCGGGAGCCCCAATCCCAGTCTATATGACAAACGTATTTAAATTTCCAGAAACATGTAACCAACATTATTCATTTTTGATAAATTCCAAAGAAAACTGATTCAACAATGCCCTTATTGTATACTAAATTTTGGGTTTCCAGGAACCTTTCTTGTTTGTTCCAAATAAAACTAATTCGGATATGCTACATTTCTTGTCTCCTATTATATGTTAATTTTTTGGTCTTCAACGACGTTGATGTTTTAAATGTTGATGTAATTTCCAGAGATATGTAACAGCCATTATTTATTTTATAATAAGTTTGTATAGTTCACAGCGCCGCTTCTCAATTTGTATATCGTTGAACTCTCGATGATGTTTGTAGGGCACGGAACAACAGAGATCCATTTTTGAAACCACTAGCCCGAGAACCCACAATCCAAAAACTAGCGAAGTATGGAATGACCCCTCCCTGTATGCTCTATAAAACGTTTACAAAGAAAACTAATTCGGCAATGCTATATCTTTTTTGTCCAAGAAAAGTCTTAGTTTTAAAGCAAGCTCATTCAGAAAAACGTTATTACTATTCTATTATATAATAGACATTAACTTTTTGTAAATTTCTATAGTTTGCAACTTCGCTTGTCATTTTGTATATCGTAGAACTGTCGGTGCTATTTGTAGGCCACGGAACATCAGAGATTCAATTTTGAACCCGCCAATTTCAAGAAACATGTAACAAACATTATTAATTTTTTATCAATTATAAAGAAAATTGATTCGACAATGCCCGCGATCCAAAAAATGGTGAAGTATGGAATGATCGCTCCATGCATGCTCTATAAAACGTGTGCAAAGAAAAATAATTCGGCAATGCTATATCTTTTTGTCCAAGAAAAGCCTTAGTTTTAAAGCAAACTAAACTCCACCTGTCATTTTGTATATCGCGGAACTGTCGGTGCTATTTGTAGGCCACGGAACATCAAAGGCCCAATTTTGAAGCCGCCAGCCCGAGAACCCGCGATCCAAAAACTGACTAAGTATGCAATGAGGGCTCCCTGCATCCTCTATAAAATCTCTTTCCCATACTTTATAAAAGTAGAAATTTCGTATGTATAAAACTAAATATCTACTTTATACAAGTACATATTTTGTATGTATAATTTTTTTATTTGTGATGAATTTCTATAGTCCGAAACTCCACTCCTCGATTTCTGTATCACAGAGAACATCAGAAACCCAATTTTTGTATCGTGAAACTGTCGGTGCTTTTGTACTAGGTCGCATTTACTCCCATCCCAACCTCACAGGGACTCCGCTGCCATGCAGCCTTGTTATGAGCAAGCTCACATATATGTGAGCCCAGCGTTGCGTTGTTATAATAAAAATTAATGAATTAACCAATTTTGTAATCGTATGTTATGACCTTAGCTAAAGGGTACAAAAATACGACATGTGCTGAAAGACAAACAAACGTACCGTGGTTGCGCTGATTGGCCAAAATATATACTTACACCACGTCATTGAAATTTGACAATAATAACTTATTGTTTAGGAAGGTCGTGAGAACAACCTGTCGAAACTTGGCCGTGGAAGATTAAAATAGATTTAATAAACAAGATTTTTAGTTATTTTTTTTATTATTTTCCACCAATCTAATTATTAAAACCCTTTTAAAATAAGTCAAGAGTATTAATACAAAATTTTATGATTAAAATTATTACAAAATTCGAAAACAATTTTTATTAAAAAAATTAATAGTACGATACGATTACCCTATCCGAAAAAACGCGACCACTTCCATGCACATTTCCAAGTAAAGACCACCCGAAAGAATCACCCAACTGATATTCTTCCTCAAGCTTCGTGATCCTTGCAGCAAGTAGACAGGATGAGAATGAAAGGATATAATTTTCTGTGTCTAATCATATTTCTTGTTTTCAACTATTTTGGCAGATTACCTACACTTATTTGCAGCGATCATGCGCTGTCCGCAGATGGAAGTGCACATTTAGAAATCAAGTCGTCTTTTAGAGGTCCTCCAAATGTTCTTTCAAACTGGAGAATTGACAGTTCTTCCGATGTCGATCCTTGCGTCTGGGAAGGTGTCAACTGCAGCAGCAATGGGCCAAGCGGGTCATTTCAATTTCCCTGCCATATAGAGGCTTGTCTGGCCGTCTTTCCAGTGCAATAGGCAACGTGGCTGCCCTTGAAAAGCTCGATCTTTCAGGGATGAGTTATTCGGCGCTATTCCTCGCCAGATAGCCAACTGCACAGGGCTTCGTGAATTCAATCTCACCAACAATTTCTTCACGGGCTTTATTTCACCAGATCTTGGGAACTGCAGCCTTCTTACCGTTCTGAATCTCAGTACCAACAACATTTCTGGTTTTATTCCGCCTGAATTGGGTAATCTCTTAAGCCTGACTACGCTTTCGGTAGATAGAAATAATCTCTCTGGTATCATTCCTTCGGCTATTGGAACACTCCAACTATTTCATGGCATACTCCAACTATTTCAGTGGTTCTCTGCTGCCTGAAATCGGCAATTGCAGTCAGTTACTGCGAAATTTCAGCTTCGACACCTCGGGATTGCACGGGGAAATTCCGTTGGAAATTGGGAATTTGAAAAATCTTGTGGAGATGTCTCTCTACAATAACCATTTGACGGGGACTATCCTTTCTTCTATTGGCAACTGCAGCAGTTTAGAAACCATTGCTGTTTATCAGAACTCTTTAGTTGGTACAATACCAGGGGAGATAGCCCAGCTACAAAATCTGAAAAATTTATGGGTTTATGGGAATCATCTTCCAGGCTCAATTCCCGGAGGTTTTTTCACGAGAATGCTGAAGTTGGAGGCATTTGATGCATCTACCAATAATGTGACTGGGTTTATACCATATGAAATGGGTAATCTGAAGAATTTGACGTTCTTGTCCTTTGATTCCAATAACATGTCCGGATCAATGCCTTCATCTTTTTCCAATATTACGAGCCTGTGGGTTCTAGATCTATCTTACAATAACTTTGAAGGGACTTTGCCAGAGGGAATTGGCCTTCTTCCCAATCTAATAGGATTATATATCAGTAAAAACAGGTTCGAAGGTCCGCTGCCGACTGGGCTTGGAAGCTTCAGCAAGCTAATCTTTCTAGATTCAAATTCCACAGGATTGAACGGATCGATTCCTTCTGGGCTTTGCAGCGGTTTGTACTTAACCCATCTTGCCATCTTCGAGAATCGAGAATCGAATGGAGGGGAACATCACCAGCCTTCTGCAAGACTGCGTTTCACTGAAACGCGTTCGGCTGCGGAAGAATCTCTTCACGGGCTTCCGACCAAGTAATATCTCTAAGCTCTCCTCATTGTCTTACCTCGAGATTTCTTATAACACCATCCATGAGTCTATACCCTCTGCCCTAGGACGGATGCAGAACCTTACTAATCTCTTCCTTGCCGACAACAACCTCAGCGGTGTCATTCCTCCTGAAATAGGAGAGTTGACAAATCTGGGTAAGCTCGACCTGAGCGGTAATAATCTCACTGGAACGATTCCTCGAGAGATTGGCAATTTAACTAATTTGGAAGTTTTAGATCTCAGCGGAAACTCGTTAGAAGGCAGCATACCGGCAGCTCTGGGCCACCTTGTGATGCTGTCGACATTAAATTTGAGTATAACCGAATTAACAGGAAGGATCCCCAGTTCCCTGGGGAGTTGCAAACGTTTAAGCGCACTATACCTGGCTAGAAACAAACTGAACATGACCATTCCTTTGGAGTTGGGAAAGCTTGCAACCAGTCTCTAAGCTGGAACAATCTATCAGGAACTCTTCCTCGTCAGATAGGAAACTTGGTGTTACTTGAATCCTTTGACGTCTCGCATAACCAACTCTCTGGTCAGATTCCTTTGTCTTTCACAGGATGATAAGCCTGCATTATTTCAACTTTTCTTTCAACCTATTCAGAGGGGCCATTCCTCCATTGAAGGCATTTTTACAACGCCCAGAGACTGCATTTTAGGCAATCCAGGCCTTTGCGGACCTCCCGTGGTGGAAGAGGACTATGAGGAATTTGTACATCTGCCTGCATGGACTGCGAGGATGAAGAAGGAAGGGAAAGTTGATGAAATAATAGATGAGGAATTGCGAAGTAGCAGTGATGTGTACAATAATACGTAGAATGATGGAGATTGCCACATTTAGCACTCGATCTTCTCCCATGTTTAGTGCTTGACATGCTTCATCGTCTACAATCGGAGTATTTATATCTGGCTTGAAAAGCCAAGGAATCCGTTGACGATCAGTACTACCAGTAAATTTTCTAAATTCCAAAGCCGTTCATGTTTCCTGTTCGATTCTGCAATCTAAGGATGGAACTTTTTCCTGTTTCTGAGTAAATAAGAAATTCAAGAAAATGATGGGTTAAATACAAGTTTGACTTTTTAAAGACAAAGTCTTCAACATTTGACGTTTGCTTTTAGAATTTTACTTTCCAAGTGTACACTTTCCTTCTTAGGTTATGTTCTACGATGAGTAATAACTTAAAACATGAATGATATATTTATGTTGATTGTCTTTTTCTTATCAGATTTTCTTGTATTTTTATTTAAATAATTTAAAATAGATAAATGTGTTTATACCTTCTAAATGTACAAGTGAGTAATTATATATACTCGCAGCCGATTATAAAATATTAAAATTATGGTTCTAAATTTAATTTACTATCATTATGGTTCTAAATTTAATTTACTATCATATTCTTACTAGCACATCCACATGATTTGTGGATGGATAACACCGAGCTTTTGGGGATGCCACATTATGCATGGGATTATAAAATCCCTATTCTTTGTTGTGTGGGGGTTGGTCATTCATTGTCACTCATTCATTTTGGAGTTGTTCATCATTCATTTCTTTTTTTTGTTTATTATTGTTCTAGTTTTGGGCATAAAAAATGAATTGTTAGAGGTAGAGAGACATGGTTAGTTGGTTGTAGGATCTACTGGTAATTCTAGCAGGGAATGGATGTTTGTGTGAATGAGAATGTTGACAATTGAGAAAAGACTATCCACAACTGAAAATCCTTGGATTTTTCAACATTAATATTTCCTAACCAGTAGCACCAAGAGCCCTGGAAAGAGGTGGAACAACTTGAGGAACTACATGGTAGAGAAGGGAATTCATCTCTTTGGGTTGTGTCAGTTCTTCCTATTTCAGGGCCTCAATAATAAATAAATATCTATTTTGTTGTTTTCTACTGAAATAATCTGCAATTTAATTTATGGTTTTCTTTCATGGTTTTTCTTTATACCTGGAGTAAACTGATAAACAACATAATCACAACAACAACATAATAAAATACATGCCTCAACATAATCACAACAACAACATAATAAAATACATACCTCGACCTGTCCCTGGTTCTCTTGTTCTTGAGCTTGTCCAAACAACCCAATTAAATATTAATCTCCCAACCAACTAGGAACAACCTCTCCGGCTCCTTAGCTCCAAGAATCCTTGTCGTTTCTCGGACCCCAAGCCCAAATTTCCCAGCAACAGCAGTGTCCTGTGAGATTTCCCAAAACAATATGTTCTCCCAATGTCCTCCTTCTTCTCTATCTCCTTCATAATTTCTTCCTCTTCTTTCTTCTCCAATTTTCCCCTAAAACAAAAGAACTCCCTTCCAAGTCTTCCCCCTCTTCTTTATCCTCCTCTCTCAAATCCCCTTCATTAATTCCCCCAAAACCTTATCCCCCCATTAATTACTTCACCTACATTTTAATAATAAAATAATAAAAAGACTCATTTGTTTTATTTTAATAATTAATTAAATTTAAATTAAAACTATGATAAATAATTAATCAAATTGGGTTGTTAGAGTAATTTACAACACAAGGGTAGTGACACATGATTCATACATCTACATCAAATAAACAACATCATAAATTTCAAACACTTATACATACTAGTGTACATGTGCAAGGCATACATGTGTAGCTAGTACATACAAGACTCACACATGCACTAATGACAATAATTATCACTCCTAAAGTAACTCTTGCATGCGTCCAATCCAATCAACAAGACCATTTATTTCATAAAAGATAGTATACCAATTAAATGTTTGTGAAATCCCTTAATTATAATAATTTAACACAAACAACATTCATTGAGATAATTGTAGTTCAGTTAAGAAAATATAAACATACATATATACATTTTTGTTTCTTCAAAATAAGGAAATCAAGAAATTCTACCATAAGGAGAAAGCCCCACACACTCTCAACTACATCTAGTCATCATTCCTCCCTATCCTACTTCCATATTCCGTCCCTATCCTTCCTCTGCTAGACTATCTTGGAGCATCAACTATATTAACCTAACTCCAGATAGAACCCGTAAGAGGAAGTGTCAACTCTCTTGACCAAGCTTCCCCAATAGGCATCTTGATCCGGATTTATGTAGGAACACAATGAAATATAGAAATACACATAAACGCAGAGATGCAGCAGAAATAAGACTTCATTTCATTAATAACAAATGACTGAAAAATGCTTACAGACATAATGAAAATAAACTAGCTAGGGCGTTGGTAGCTTATCTCTGAGAAGAGATGTGGCGGCTACTGGCCTCTCAACTGCCTGTTACAATGAGGTTTGAAGGCCTATATATTACTGATAAATAATGAAAAACCCTAAACATCTAAAAACCTAACCCTAGGAGATGAAACGCCGGAATATGGGCCCCGTTGGGGTAAATTGGTACATCAATTTCCCGGGGTCGTAACTTTGGCATACTATCTCCATTTGATGCACATGATACATCGTTAGAAAGATCTATTCGAGGATTACACTGCTGACAACGAATATCGAGTCCAGAATAGACTCATATTCGTCGAATCATTCATGCCCAAAAAATGTCGTTTAGGGCCTCAAAACAGCTCCAGAAGTTCAAGATCCGAATAACTGCTAAAAATAGTAAATTGTGCTACAATTAAGGAAACCGAAAAACTGAAACAAACAATGGTGTGGGTCCAAGTGGAATAGGCGGGTGGCCACCAATATCCACCTGGATCAGTCCTCCCCCCTTAGGAAGCAATGGTCCCCATTGTGTTGAGTTCCTCCATGAGATGAGGAAACTTCTGCTGAACTTGGTCCCTGGTGAGCCACTTTCTCTGGTGAAGGAGTTGGCCTGCTTTGACAACTCGATATAGCTAGATCCTCTGTTGGCCAGTGCTCTTGACCTGTGTGTCCATAATTCAATCAGTTGTGTCTTGTTCCATGCAATCTTGGTTTAACTCTGTTAGTGTAAGTTGTTCTGCCATGTCAGATGTATCTAGTAGAGGTGGAAATTAGGGCCGAAGGTGGTCCACATTGAACACTGGGTGCAGACCAAGGAATGGTGGAATACTGAGCTCAAAGGCATTGTCCCCTACAGCCTTGGTGATGGTGTGTGGCCCATATCAGAGTGGGCGAATCTTGCGGTAGGTCCAGCGAGGTGCTCCTTTTGTAAATGTAGCCACACTTTGTCGACCACCTAGAAGTTGTGTGGCACCCGATGTTGATCATGTCGTTGCTTGTACTTAGTATTGGATCTGTCCAAGATGTCATGAACTTGTTGGCGGATGTGTTGAATGTGCTCAATGAAGCTGTTTGCCTTGTCAGTCTCAGACTGGACATGGGATAAATCTGCCCGAGTAGCCGCAAATGGCATGGCTACATCAATGGGACATAGTGGCTGGAATCCCAAGCCCACTTGAAAGGGGATGTGGCTGGTTGAGCTATGGAGAGTCCGATTGT
>JASDQU010380572.1:0-11205 GCA_032191745.1 Picea mariana | reverse complement strand
TTATGCAAATGCACAAGTTATGATAGTGGAGATGGATTTCTAGACCTCCATTCACATTCCAATAACTTCATGTTACAATTTTAATAATAAAATTTTATAATTATAACTATCCATCAAAAACTTTGTATGATTTGCAAAAAACATTAACTTGAAAATAAAGTACTTTTGCTACAAATAGTTTGTTCTAAAATGGCGATATTTATTATTTTATTATGAGTGAGTGTTACTAGTCATCTCTCCAACTACCCTTTTGATAGGGAAGACAATAATGATTTTATTTTTATTTTTTTTCATTGGGATTATTTCTTGAAAACAAATTTGTGGATGGTTAATGAAGATGTCATGAAAATAGAATATGTTAGGGTCATAACCTCCCTAACCCATCAAGTAGATAGAATAATATGTTTTATTTGTAATAAAGGTTGACAATAGTAAATAAGTCCTATGAAATAATGTGAACATGTCTAGTGTAAGAAGAATTAATAGAAGGTTCAATTTATAGAAATATCTTCCTCTTGAATGTTCTCTAGAAGAATGAAATAGTATAAATAGGAGAAGAAAGAATGGAAGAGTTTTTTAATTGAGAATGTTTTTTGTTTGAGCTTTGCTCTGCTAGAGGTTTTCCCCTGAAAGAGGAAAGTGATATTGAGGTTCTATATAATAAAGGTATCATTTCTGGAATGAATTGTGTGATTGTGCTCTATATTTTGTTCTTTATGCTGATACTTGTATAAAAATTATATTTTCTCCCTGTATAATACATTTTGTAACTTATAGGATACATCTTCCAAATAATATCATTGATGGATAATGATGGAATCAAGAGGAAATAATGAGAGATTTCATAATCATGTGGGAAAAATAAGAATTATCCACCTCTCTAAATAATCTTGTGGTTTTTAACTTAACAATATAGGAATCCATAGTCAATTGGGTTTATCTCTAGTGGTTTGTGCTGATGAGTGTTTGCCCCCACACCCAGGTTCAATTCCTGCAAATGACATGTGGAGCTCTTAAATGAGCACACTATCGAAAAAGCCTCGACTTTCTACAAAATTTGGTTTACACTGGGTACCATCCTCAAAATGAGAGGAAGTTCCTTTTGGGTTTCCCCGAGAATTATTCCAAGGAAAAAAAAACAGTACATGAAACTCTTAACTTTTAACTGTTGATCCTTGTAAAAATTGATCTAAATTTAAATTTAATTGGTAAATTTCTAAACATGTCACACCCTCATTAAACAATACTATTCTAGATAAACAAAAAAGAAAAAAAATTAAATAACCATTTTATCTATCAAGCATAATTAATCAATGTCCTCATAATTCAATAGTATATAGAATAGTAAATTTTGACATCTTAAATGACTATGCGCATAAATCTAATATATGCCTTTAACCCTAACTCTAAAATTTGTCATGCACAGCAACCCCATTGAAAAAAATTATGATAATCAAGTGCACTTGGTCTTTAAAAATGATAAATTTGATCTTTTTTTAAAGGATTTAAATAATTGTTTAAATATCATATTAAACAAAGACAACATTGAAGAACTCTATCATAATATTATGACTACCATATTTACTTCCATTAATGAGTTATCTATTGAGGTTTTGTGTAAAATGTAAAATAGAATTACCAGTTCTTAGCATGATAAAGAGTGTAATATTTTTGGAATTTTTTTTTATGTATGCTTCTTCTCGGTCCTTAAAATATGATAGGACAAATATATGAAAATCCCTAATTAAATGTAAAAAAATGTATGATATAAATAGAAAGAAAGAGATGCTTTTTCACCTATATAAGCTCGATCCTAAGAAATTCTATGGGTAAATTTTTATTCACAAAACTAATAAAAGAAATATGATTCCCTTGAGGGACTCAAATTCATACTTGAAAAGTCATTACGAATCCCTTGATTCCATGGACAACATTCAAACCATTTCTACAAAGGAATAATTTTTTGTATAGAAGACATATAATTTTGGGCTAGAGGCTTCTAACAGTTAAATCTAAGAGATTCAAATGCCACCAAGAACAAATATTAAAATTTTGAGGGCTTGTCCTTGTAACTCAAATCCACAAGCTCTTCAATTTAGCATTTGAGAAGGGATACCATATACCCTCTAATCAAAGCTTTTTTATACATATTTTTAAAAGTGGGGATAAACACAATCTATCCAATTAAAGGACCATTATTATTTTCCCCCATTTTTCCAATTTATATGGAAATATTTTGGAAAAGAAGGTCATCATATGACATAAATCCATGGAAAAAAAGTAAAATGCCAAGATAGATTAGGATCTATGTTTTAACTATGAATGACATTTTTATACCGAGAATCATTGCGAAGGACTATCATAATTATAAAACCAATATCCTATGTTATTTTGTTGGCTTTATAAAATGTTTTTTTATAGTGCCTATGATTAACCTTTTAAATAAATTATATGCTAACATTTCCTTTATAATTTAGAGCTATGGTGATAAGGTTTTATGAGAACATTATTTCCAAGTTTTGAAACATTTTTTGCTGGTCAAAAAAAATTAATTGTAATAAAAGAGCTAAGCAAGGTTTCCACCTATCCCCTACCATTTTTGGCATATACATTGACAAGTTATAGGTTTATTTCCAAGAAGTAGGATGTGTTGGATATACTCTAGCTAGTATAGTAATCATCCTTTTTATTTGAGTTGATGATAATGTTTTTATGGTGATGACTCTCTATATTATTTACAAGCAACCAAAAAATCACAAGGATTTCTATTCTACCATGGGTATGACTATTATAACTTACAAAATGAAGATTATGATAACTAAATCCAAAAGGATAACTTATGTTAATTTCATGTATGATAAAAATAGATTGTAGGATGTAACTTCATACAAATATCTGAAAATCAATATAGATCACAAGGTCAAATTGAACTATAGCATAGAGAAAAGGAAAAATGGAGGGTGCAGATCTTATGATAGACTTGATTTTTTTTTTAAACCAATATACCTTTGGCTATGGGATAATAAGAAACTCCTCTTCCAAAATGTTATCAGTCTTGTTATATTATATGGTTCTAAGTTTTGGGGTTGCTACATATCTAGAAGGTTTTTGATAATGATAAATAAAATATAAATGTTCAAGGTATAACTTATAATCTAAAAATAAAAAAAAAATACCCAAATCTTATCCTCATAGAAGAGAGTATTTATACCATTGGGAGCATGAATTTTAATAGATACCTAATGCACATAAACAAGTTAAACAACATGTAATACACAAGGCTTCCTAAAATTTCTTGAAAATTGAGTCAAAACCACCTATGGCTTAAGTGGGCTAGGCATAAAGATGTCAACTCTTGGATATCTCATTTAGATTAAAGGAACAGACTCTATATGATAGAAATAATATTAAAATATTATTCCATCTAAATTTAAGGAGAAATTGTGGCGAGGTAGAGAATTAGAGGATAAAAGAGCATTAAGATAGTATAAGGAAGTGATAAATCCTAATATAAAAGATCAAGTGTATCTCTCTTTTGACTATCCTAAATAAGCATATCAAGATTTCTCGAATAAGAATAAACTCTCACGAGATCCATAGTGAAACAAGGCATTGGAAAATTCATAAAACATTGTGGGTTGAAAGAAATTTTCATCTTTGTGAAACTAAGATGTTTTAATATGAAAATAACTTTCTCTTAGAATGTCCTATGTACACCCACGTTAAATCACAATTTGAAAATAATTTTTACAATACTAACCTTCCTAACCTTTGAACTCATCAAAACTATGGTGATTGAGAAATAATTCAGAATTATTCTCTTAAAGAATTGAATCTAATTTTGCGAACATAAATAAAATTCTAAATAAAAGAAAGTAATTTCCTTACCTTTCTTAAGGTCGAATACACCAAATTTGGTCTTAGAGGAAATTAACCATTATCATCATTGTGGGGACATTTATATTTATAAATTATAGACATTAAATCATCAACTCAGAGGCTTGTAAGCTTTAAGGTGAAGGAAGAGAAAATGAAAGATCAAAGACTACTCTAGTGGGAAATATATGATTGCACTGGGTCAATAGTAGCAAGGCTTCTTCAAGACCGGTTTGCCTAAACCAAATAATAGGCTATTGAAATTGGGCTACCCGAACCAAGTCAACTTGTCGATGTTAGTCCTTAACTCCCTCTAATGGTCAAGCGTCCAATGGATTTGAAAGAGGAGTTTCACTCATGAACCATGGACTTTAGTGGTCAAATGTAAATGGCATGTAATGAAAGCTTGAAATACATAAGAAATAATTGAAACACATACAAGCAATTCAGATCTATGGATAAAATAACTAACCAATAAAAAAATGGAAATAACACAGTGCATGTTAGAGAATGGATTTCCTGCCAAACCTAGCACACGTTGTGAGAAAGCTTCAGACTAAGTAAGCACTCAAACACATAAAAAAAACATCAATAATTGATTATTATGAAATGGAATTCAAATATTACAAGTGTCCAATATTGGAAATTTTTTATGTTGATGCCTCGTTATCCTCTCTACTACCTATTAAATCACATATGAGGTATACATATAGTAGCAAGTTGAAGAGGTACTCCTCTAAAACAGGTAGGGGGTTTCCCCCTTTCTTGTGAGCAGAAATATAAAATAAACAATGGAGATTACAATGAGATTGATCTAAGATCAAGAGGGAAGATGAGTCAAATATGTTAAATATCAAACATATCAGAATAGTTATCATCCTTGAATGGAAACAACCATTCATCTAGAAGATTGAAGAAGGTGTTCGCAACTACAAATCTGGGCAAACCCAAATTTAAAAAAAACGACCATATATCTCAGGTCCTTTATTGTTTTCAAACACCGCTCAATAATCAACTAAATGAGTGTGCTCTATAAAACACAGATGTTTTGGAATTTGGAGATTCTTCTTCGTTTTCCTATAAATCACATATGAAGGTTGTTACTTCTAATTCTAGCAAAAATTAACCAAGATATTTGACCATGTGTTGGAGGACCACATGTGTGACTCGGGTGTGAACTAGTGAACCCAAAACCATATTTAAGTTACTTCCAACAAAACCCATGTCCTTGTCTTGGCCATGGAGGTGTGCATATACGCTAAACATGGAGGTCGGATACATGAACTGAATTGTCAAAAACCTTCATTATAAAGATTAATCCAAATCCTCTCTAAATCATCAAAATAAAGGAAATTATGAGTATTAACAACATTTTACTTTGCGAATATTGTCAGGCATAAATATGGGTAGATATAATATTGTCAGGCATAAATATGGGTAGATATAATATTAAACATCGTAATCGATTGCAAGGATAAGGTAAAATTAGACCAATTGATGGTGTAAAAGATGTCAAATTACCAGGCCAACATCTCCCCCACACATAAGGATTGGAAATTCCTCATGCCAATGAAGTAGGCACTAATTAGGTACACCATACTAATTTTCTCTTATGTAGAGAAGATGTTAGGTTGATCTATAAATTACATCTCTAGTTCCTGGACAACTTCTCCATGCACCGAATCAACATTGATCCCACTAGACCTCCAAGAAACATATATAGAATAGTTATATCAACATGGCTAAAAGCTTGATGAGCACAATATGACATTTTATCCATATAGGCACAAAAGAAATGAAAAGAATCTAACGCAACATATCCACTTGAAAAGGCCTTGGTGGCTTCTTTTGCGGTGTTTCGAACAAGTAGATCTGTAATTTCTTTTACACTTTCAGACTGTTTCAATTCATTTCCCCAATTTCACCAGTGATTGGCCCAAACATATTCATTTTCAAAATCTATAATTGCATCCCCCTAGTAGCTACAATTGTGCCAAATGACCACCTATTGGAGTTACTTAATAATTATAATCAACCTTTATCTAAGTCCAAATGTAAAAAATGCCTCTAAATAGCTATGAACATTAGCCACTAGATCATTTATGAGGCCTTTCCAAGTTATTCCTTCCAAATTGTTGTTTCCTTCATTTATTTCTTGTATGTTGAAGGAAAACATAAAAAATTGTTGCACATGTTCAACATATTTTACATCAATCACCTTCCAGTGGATACGATAGTTTATTGAAACCAACCCTTCAGGTTTGTTAAAATCTGAACTAGAATTGTAATCAAAATAAACTCCCTCATTTAACTTTCTCCTAATTTTGACATAGATGTATCTATTGAGTTCCTTGATTCAAGCCAATTTGGTTCATGTAGCTATCTCAATACATAGAATTTGTTATATTCTGAATAAATGAAATTTGTTCTAATAAAATATATACTTAGAGCTAGCAAAAAGATGGAGACAACAACCAAAATAGATGGATCTATAGCTTCCAAACAAAAAATGTTTTCTTCAAATTTATGAACCTTTTCTTCAGAAATTTTGTGAGGTTGTTGGTAATCCCTTTAAGCTTCTCCCTACCAAAACTTGGAAGTACCCACATCATGGATTTCGAGATAAAGAAAAAATGGTTATAGGTGAATATGCCCATTTTATCAAAAATTATGCATCGGCTTGGTGAGAAAGTCACTGCATTTGTTCATCTTGTTGCAATGTTTCCCCCCTCCAAAAATCAAAAGAACTTTTTTCTATGTTTGTGAGATATCATGAAATCATTTTCTACACATAATACAAAATTTTTAAAATAATAGTAAATCAATTGTGCAGATAATGACAAATCATGACAACAAAATTTCTTCAAATTGGTATGTAAAACAATTTTCTTCAAAACGGATTGCTTTGCAAAGCTGCCACATGTGGTTGTATAGCATGAATTTCACCATTAGAAAATGTCAAATTAGACTAAACATTATAGTTTTCGTATGGATCCTAAGATAGCCTGAACACATTGTTCAAAGAGTGATCGTCATTGATGCCAACCCTTGAAGAAGTCTGGTAACTCCAAAGGTATCGTTATGGAAGTTGTAGTTGATAAAGGAAAAAGGTCATGAAAGAAGGTGTAAATGTAGGCAATTCACTCATGGATGCGCATTCCTTGTCATGCAATTTTCAGTGATAGGTGGTACACCACGTAGTTCCTCACGGTTGATTAGTTATGGCCTTGTGAAGTTAGAAGCCCCGAAGAATGGTCAAGAAGCCCCTAGTTAGTTACATGTATTTAATGAAAGGGTAATGCAGTTGTAACAATAAATTCAGGAAGCCCCTAATATTAAGGAACGAGGTTACCCAGAAAAAAATATAAATACACCTAAAGGAGTCATTCACAAGTACATTCACTCACTTATTCTATTGAACATATTCTAGTGAACTAGTGATCTATTGCCAAGTTTTACGATGGGAAAATATGAGGTAGTGACAAGTGGTAAGTGAAGGATTTTTGGGGTTGTAGAGGTGTTGAGATCATTTCTCGCTTCTGAAATTTCCCTCCCCTTTTCTATTTTCCCAAATTATTTTCTCCCTTTCTTTTCCCTCTTCTATACTTACTTGTTTTTCCCTTTCCTTTTCCCCTTCTACTTTCCCTATATTGTTCTATACTTAGTAATTTTTTCAAAATGATGGGTTCCCAAGTTGGCAAACTTGCGGACCCTCATCTCCATCCATACCCTCACATCACGAGTCCAGCCAACCGCCGCTCTATCCTATACTTAGCCAATTTTGCAATGGGTTCTCGGGTTGGCAGGGTCGAACTCTCATACCCCTTGTTTCATGATATATATTTGTCATCCAAAAGTTACATTATCTACATTTTGACCCCCGAACACCCCGAACTTCCAAGTCTCATTCTTCCTACGATGATTCTGTCTGACCGTTGCACTATCCTATACTTAGCCAATTTTGAACCTTCTGCAGTCAAAGGTTCACAGGTTCTCGTGTTCACAAAAGTCTCAAATCATATTTCTCTCTCGTCCGTCCACACCAGCCTCACACTCTTCCCAATGATAATTGTGTATGATTTGAATGATAAAAACTCACCATGCAAGTTCGTAAATATTTTCATTAATTAGAAAAGGGATCGAGGAGATCTCCTATTAAAACACATTGAACAAGGATTTATGTAGGATTATATTATCTCTCTCAAGTATTCATTTTAAACATTATCTGGAGAAAAGGAACATTTTTCATCAAATTATGGTAGAAACTTGACAAAACTTCTGTGGAGATACATTGAACATTTTTTGGAATGAGGACCAGAGCTTTCAGTGGTCCAGAGGATATTATTACTACTCATCCCCTTCTGCTCTAAAGGAAGTAATCTGGATGTCTGGAATTGCGCATGCAGGTGGTGTCCTAGAATTCTGTGACTGTAAGGAGTTGGTCGACGAGTGAACTAAGAGATATATTCCAAGCCAACATATCATTCAATTGTGAGATCATTCCCCCGTCTCTTTGTTGCCTAAAGTATTTCGTAAGATGTTAAGAATTCCCGAGCCAACGTTTACCTTCAAGGGAGAAGATTGCAAAGACTTATTAAATAAGAATGAAAATGGGTTGGAACTCTTACCTAAGTTCCTTGAGAACCCAGGGGCTGTCCCTGAGGAAATCATGAGATTGCACATTAACTCATTCAAAAATCCTTTCTAGGAAATTGCTTGTCTTTTCACAAGGATAACATGACAATAAACTACGACCAACATTTCCTGCAGTATTCTTTATATTTTATACTTTACGGTCAATGAATAGGTCATATTCGATTGAGGCAAGTTGATTTCCATTGAAATCTCTTCCCAATTTTCACAATATGAGAAGGAGAAGAAATTCTTTATGTCATCTTATTTGGTTTTCATGATAGCACATTGTTTTCAGTTTTCAAGATTATCTGTGTGTAAGAAGGTAAACTGTGAATTTGACCTGATAACCTTCTGGCATCAAACATTATGGAGGCACAAAGTCTCCCAACATTTTTATGAATTTTTGAATGATTGTCTCAGTTTTTAAAGGCTTGTTGTATGGAAAGGAAACTCCCCAAATGTCTAACCAAGTGAGTAAGTTCTTGGATAGGAAGGGGACACTGGAACAAATGGAGAATTACAATGTCATAGGATTTTCGGTTCCAAGGAAAATCCTTCCTTCCTTCCATGCCACATATCTGACAAAATGTTTGTTACTGAAATAGCAAAGTAGTACAACTGCTAGTTTCATTTTTTCCATGAAAAGAGAAAAAATCAATTCATATCTCTTCCTTAGAAAGTTGGGGACTTGATATTCAAAAATATGAACAAGATTCATGAATTTGTAGGCCATTTCCATGACCTAAATCTAATATATGTTGAAAGGGTAAAGGGGTTTGACCCTAGTGGAATTTTTGTACAACATCTACTGGCAATTGGATTCAACAATTCGTTTATTAATTCTATTATGAATGAAGACATAGATAATGACTCGGGCATTCTTTCTCGTGACACTAGAAACCTGGAAACAATACTCATAACCAATGAGTCGTACAAACAGAGAGGAAAAGGTCTTAGGGAGAATAGTGTCCAATCCCTAACTGTCACTCCAAAGAGTACAACATCTCGGAGAAGTGCTCCAACAACCCACCAAATTAAGAAACTGACCCATAGTTCTTCATGTGGAGGAGGAGATAAGAACCCTCCTTCGGGAAAAATTGAAAGTGCCTATAAATTTTCCTTGAGGAAGAAAAGAAAAAACATTGTGCATGAAGAGGAGGGACCTCCAGCCGAAAGCGATATCTGCAACCTCTCCCTCGAGAATATGGAACTCGAGATTGACATTGAAAAAGTGTTCCCCAAATCAACTAGAGGACATGGCTCACCATAATCCTTTGATGGAAATAATTGAGAGTGAGACCTTCGATGAAGAAGATTCTTTTGTATTTCAGAGAGTTTTTTTTTTACCATGAGTCTAAAATTTAATTATTGAAAAAAGAGATGTAAATAATAAAAAGGGAAAATATTGTTGAGAGGTTAACCTGCGAAACAGGCGGCCTTTCTGAATTTAACAAATTCACCGAGAAACTGGAGATGCTCGAGACGATTCTATTGGATACCTTAAAGCAGAGAACACAAAGTTAAAGGAAATATTCAAAGGATTGGAAGAAGATTTGATGCCTCTTCTAGTACTTGCTAGTCCTTTAGCAATAATTAGGCCTACCACACCTGTAGAAAAAATAAAAGGATCTTCAATATTGCTCAAATCAGTGAGGGGATATGTGGAGAACAATGTTAAGAAAAGAATGGAATTAATTACAGAGGGTTGGGAGATGTCAAAGAACATGGTCTCTTTTGGAACGAGGGCACATGCCATCCATGAATATTTGTAGGCATATTTAAAAAATGAAGAAGGTTTTTACCTTGACGCAGTCATACCATTTGGTTTTAAAGTTACTAATATGATAGAGTTGAGAAGAAGAGAGGATACCTCCCTTCTCTGAATTGGATAAAACAACTAAATGCATGCTAGAAGGAAAAGGTTAAAAACTTGAATATCATTGTCCAAGCATGCATCCAAGCCATAACAAGGAGAGAAGAATTATTCAAAAGGGTGACTAAAATAGACCTAGATGGAAGCACCAATGAGGTACAAGACCCTAAATTGATTCTCAACTCTTTGTTTCTAACCAAACAATCCTTTGACGAACAATCTACGATCTTTAAAGGGTTGTCATTTGAAAAGTTCTATAGCATTCTTGAGTATAATGAAGATCACGTGGCGAACTGGCTAGTGGATTATTTATTAAAAAATCAAAATATTGAAGAAGATTTGTGTAATATTGATCCATATGGATATCAGTGGCCACCCACCTTTACCAACTGGCTCAAAACAGTTTTCTGACATTTTTGGCAATTTACTATTTTTAGCAGTTTTTACTTTCGGGGCCATTTTGAGGGCCTAAATGAAGTTTTCTAGGCATCGAGCTGTTCAATGATAGACAAAGGAATGATTGAGACCCCAAAATGAATCTCCTCAGTGATACCTTTCCAACGGGCTATCACACACCTAAAACGGAGATCGTATGCAAAAGTTACGACCCCGGGAAGTTGATGTACTAGCTTACCCAAACGGGGCCCACATGACTTTTGGCGTTTCATCTCCTAGGGATAGGTTTTTGGATGTATAGGGTTTTTTCCATTCTTGCTTATTGTAAAAATTCCTTCAGAGCCTCATTGTAACCTTCTTCTTGTGAATGCGCGCTGTCGTCAACACTCTTCTCAGAGATAAGCCACCACCATTCCAGCAAGCTT